>OX456523.1:81129117-81430596 GCA_949748255.1 Eustalomyia histrio | reverse complement strand
GAACATTATTTATTGTTAAAGATCCAAACACACTGGACACGAAAAATTGCAACAACAAAAAAAATGCATTTATAGCTCAAAAACCAATGTAACCATTTTTATACCACCTGGATAATTTTTTTTAATAACAGTGGTATTTGTGAAATAAATTAATGTCTGTATGGCTTATTTTTCGATAAACTTGCAATAAAATAAAAATAAAACCAAAGCAATTAATACTTAATACCCATTACTTTTCTCCGGGTACTTTAAATCTCTTCTTAAAATATTCATTACCATATAATAAAATGTTATGCTGGAGAAGTTGCCGCCAGACTCAAAACTTGTTCTTCCTATATTTTATATGAAGAGCAAAATGATGGTAGCATTTTCCCGAATATAAAATATATGGGAAAACAGGTTTTGCACCTTCCTGCGACTTTATTTTATGTCCAATAAAACTACTGAACTGTTTTAAAAACAATGATCTCAATATTTGTTTATGGATTCAAACTTCAGCTAAATTTACAATGCTTGCTTTTTAATTTGAATAAAACGTGAATTTCGACTGATTTTGATGACGAAATTTAAATAAAGTAAATAAAATAAGTAATAAACGGCTTAAATTCCACCAATATCCTAAAAAAAATGTTCTGTGCTGTTTTTCATACAAAAAATTTTGAAGTAAAATCATGCGAGGTGAAAAACTTTTTTGGGTTTGAAAACAAATTTTTGTTAGAAAAATTTTGAGGTGAAAAAAAATTTAAGAGTCGAAAAAATTTTTTTAAGTGAATAATATTTGAGGTGAATACAAAACATTATTCACTTCTAAGCGAGTGGTGAAAAAATATGATGTAATATATTAGCGGTTTTCACTATTGTTGGTATATTTACAACCCTTGTATATTTACAACCCTTGTATATTTACAACGATTAATGAACCAGCTGATTTTTGTTTTGTTTTTCATAAATTTGAAAACTTAAAATATCAAAAAGAATTTGAAGTTAACAAAAATGTCCATAATTACGGAAAAAGATAAAATTATGTTTTTAGTGGAAAATGGAATTGACCAAATAGAATTTGCAGAGATTCTGGGTTTGAAGTTACGATATTACTTGTAATAATAAAAACCAATAGCTGCTGAATTTCTCTATCGGTCCATCTTTTATTACTTATTTTTCACGCTTTTTTTTAAGTTGGGTTTTTCATTATTTTAATCCATTACTTAATATTTTAATAGTTACCACAAAATGAAAAAATAAAATAAAAAAATCAAACAATAGCTTTGGCGGCTAAACGATTAGCACAACAACATGTATTTACTACAACAGACAAACGGACATCGCTGAATCGACTTAAAATTGCATAAGGATCAAGAATATATACTTTATATATATATCTTAGATCTATATTTCGACATGTTACAAACGGAATGAATAACTGATATATACCCTCACCAAAAACTAATAAGTAACATTTTATTCAAAACATTATAACCGTAAGTTTAATTATTTAAAAGATTAATATTTGGATTTTTATATTTATACTAAAAAATAAAACAAATTTTATACAAATTTATGTATTTCTACTCGAATTTCATAAAATACTCGGTGTGTTTGGCAGTTTTGGTCGAACTTCGAAGCTATTTTTAAGATTTTTCATTATTTACATTACGTATTAAGGGTAAGGTGTAAGGTTCCAAGGTAATGCAAGGATAAGAGGTTTGACCTATTACCAGGTAAAAAGCATGGTAATACGTTTTGTTGTGACAGTACTATAGTAAGCACTGAAATACTAAATTTTCTAACTAAATCTCATAAAATAATCTAATAATAATATATATTCGTCGTTTAATCGTAAAAACCATTAACAATTTGGAAAATTTTCAATACAAATACTAAACGAAATATTACAATTGTTGTAAAAATAGTAAAAAAAAAAATAATAAGCAAATAATTTGTCCTGTTTTATGGCTGACTTTATAAACGCAGTATGCAAAACAACCCTGCAAGCAAAACAATAATTCACGGCAACACAATTTTGTCAAATAATGCGATGACATTTTGAAACGTTTATGAGCACTAATACAGACTTTCGTCTGTTTTTTATATATAATCATTGAAGAAAACCTTAATGAATTTTATTTGTATAAAAATTGTGTTAAATTTTAACACAAATAAAAACTAAATTTAGCAACTGTTGCGTATTCACGGCATTGTCAAAAAAATTCAACGACGTTTATGAACTCTATCCAATGCAATGTTGCTTTGCATACTGCGTTTATAAAGTCAGCCGTAAAACCGGGCAATTTATTTAATAACAACAAAAATATTTTTATCAATTTCATATACATGATTTGAGAAAATTAACAAAAATATAATCCTTTGCATTAATCTAATAGCAATAAAACATGGCTGGCATTCAATATTTTTTCATAATAAGGGTAGTTGGCTACCACAGCCACTTTAAGACCGATATGAAAATTTTAAAATGGCGATTCCATTAAAGGCATTTGTCTTTTTGTATATTCGGGTTTATTGCGCTATTTTACCGGCTTGATTTTGAAATATCTTAAACTACTTTAAAATAACGCTAAACTACTGAAACACCGATTTATAACGGTATTTTTCAGATATAACCCAATGTAACAGGTAATATTATGAAATAAACCCCGTGATATTAGTAGACACATGTCACTATTGGAATCGTAGTTTTAAAATTTTCGTATCGGTACTGATCAGAGCGTGGTAGACAACTACCGTTATAATGAAGAGGTAGTGCTTACCAACCATGCAATAAAATGCTGCATTAAATTATTGAGCTGTAAGTGTTAAAAATTTGTAACGAAGCTGCGTGTTACCACGAATATTATTACTTAATTCGTATAACATAGCTTAAGCCCACGCTATAATTATTCTCACAGTTTTTTTTATAAATAACTGAACATATTATTAATTAATTTGTCAATTAGTGTCAGAGAACTGTGTTTAAAATGGCATACTACTTTCATACTAAAGCTCAAATGCGTATTTTCGTTTTTAAGATTTAAATTTAAAATTTGTATGGCATTTGAAAGTCGAAAACTTGAAAAAAAGAACTAAAATATTATCAAGTTATCAAACTTCAATTGATATATATTTAATTTTACTCAATATAATTTCTTCAAATAGAATTTTGAAGATCCAATTAATAATTTCGATATTAAATTAAATGTCAAAAATTTAAAACAATTTCATCAAGTTTCTATTACGATGTAGAAAATTAACCAAGGTATAATCTTATAGTAATGAAACGCAGCATGAAATTATTGAACATATTTGTGCGGAGCTGTATCTGTAGAACTGGGTAATGACAACAAATTCATATTTAACAATTTTTGTTTAATATTTGTAATGAAGAGGTAGTGCTTACCAACCATGCAATAAAATGCTGCATGACATTATTGAGCTGTAAGTGTTAAAAATTTGTAACGAAGCTGCGTGTTACCACGAATATTGTTACTTAATTCGTATAACATAGCTTAAGCCGACGCTATAATTTGTCTTACAGTTTTTTATAAACTGAACAAATTATTAATAAATTTGTCAATTTTGTCAGAGAACTGTGTTTAGAATGGCATAGATAATGCAAGTATCTGTTATTTTTATTTACGAAAAGAATTTAAAATAAAAAGTTTTTATTTAAAATCAATTTTGTACATTTTCAAAAATTTCAATTATATCGCTCATTTGCAAGCAGGCCGGCATAACTCAAAAAAAGACTAGTTTTGAGTTAATGATGCAGAAATGTGGGTCATACCATAATCTAAAATGGTATTGATATCTCTCTCTTTCCCTCATTAAATGGCGGCCAAAAGTGTTTTGTATTTTCTCAGCAGTTAAGCTAACTAGAAAACTTTAAATGCAATTATCTTGAAAGCACTTTTTATACCCTCCACCATATATGGTGAGGGTATACAGTGGGTGGCCAAATTATTAGTTACACTATAGTTTTTCTTATTATTTAAGATTCAACCGCTTTTAATACACATATAAATTTATTTCTTGTACCAGATGTTTTCATATTTTAATTCTGACAATACTATTAAATATTTTGTGCAGTGTCAACAATGAGTGGTGACATTAGAGTGAAGTTGTAGATCATTATCTCTCATTCTGCTATGAAGTGTCAAACATGCAATTTTAAGTATATACTGTTTTGAACCGAAAATATTGTTATCACGTGCCTTTTGGACCCTGAACTTTTGAAGTAACGGTAATAGTATAGTGTAACTCTGTTCAAAAATAGTGTATTCGAGTCTTAATATTTCGACGGTATTTGTGAAAAATGGGAAAAACCAAAGATGTTTCCCCAGAAAAGATTTCTGAAATTTGTGCATTAGTAAAGCATTCAGGCCTTTCTCAAAGCAAAATTGCTTCACTTGCAAAGGTTAATGTGATGACAGTGAACCGAATTAAAGCGAAACTTGATAAAAACCTACCTTTAGGAAGTCAGAGAAGTGGAAAATATGGACGAAACCGAATCACTACGCCTCGAGATGAGCAAAAAATTCGTGACATTTGTTTGGAAAACGGAGAAAATGTACGAAGGAGTTGACCAAAATTATAAATGCAGCCGGCGTTTATAAAATAGGGTTCAAATGCTGTAGACCAGCGAAAAAACCAAAACTGACTACATCCATGACGGCAAAACGCTTGGCATGGGCTAAACAACATCGACACATGACGGTTGCAGACTGGGAAAGTGTAAATATTTATATTTTTTATACTTAATTTTGGTTATTGTCCTTGTGTTCCTTTAAATTGAATATCTTCAATGTTTTAATTTTTTTAAAAGTTTGCTTCTCAGACGAGTCTCACATCGAAATCATGGTGGATAAATCTTCATTTGTTCGGCGAAGACAGGGCGAGAAATATCATTCTGTCTCGTAGAGACTGTTAAACATCCTCCGAAGATAATGGTGTGGTCAGTTATCAGTGGGATGGGCACAGGACGCCTTTACATAGTCGATAGCATGATGAGGCAGGATCAGTACAAAAAAGTATTGGAGACAAGACTGATTCCTCAGATCAATGAATGGTTTACTGATCCTTCTGAATGCAATTTTATGCACGATTCCGCTCCTTGTCACAAAGCTAAATCGGTAACATTCTTAGAGATGAAGCAAATCAAAGTTTTGCTTTGGCCAGGTAATTCGCCAGACTTGAACCCCATCGAGAATGCCTAGCTGCTGAAACGGAAAATTTCCAAAGAAAATACCACAAACAAACGAAATTTATAGAGGCATTGATTAAAGTCTGGCTAAACGATGAAGAACTAAAAGAAAACGTTCAAAAATGCATTCAGAGCATGCCAAAAAGAGTGCAAGCTGTAATTGACACCAAGAGAGGTTCTACGAAATATTAAGAGATTTTTTAAAAATTTTGTAATATTGTTTTTCCTATTTTAAAACAAAAGAATTTATTTTTAATTGAATAAGAAATACTTAATTTATCTAAAGGAACAAAAAAAAGTATAAATTTCCACAATGTTATACAGCTTCAAAGTAATCATAATGTAATTTTTGCAAGTGCAACTAATAATTTGGGCACCCACTGTATATCAGTTTGTCATTCCGTTTGTAACATCTCGAAATATAGGTCTAAGATCCCATAAAGTATATATATTCGTGGTCCTTATGCAATTTTAAGTCGATTTAGCGATGTCCGTCTGTCTGTCCGCCTGTCTGTCTGTTGAAATGGCGAACACGACGCGAAGACGCAAGCGGGGGTGCCTATTTTTACCTGGATTGTTGAAAATCCTCACGAGCAGTTTGGTATTGAAAACGAGCAAAATCGGTCCAGCGGTTAAAAAGTTATGTGTGAAATTTACTTCAAAAGTTTTTACATTATTTGTATCAAAAACAGTAGAGAAAATTTTTTAGGATATTGGTGGAGGGTATTCAAAGATTCGGCACAGCCGAATTTTAGCCTTTTTTTACTTGTTTTTAGTTATGCCGGTCTTCTCGCATACTGAACCCAAAATACATATTTTAGTTTTTTGTTCCCAAGTTTTCGATTTAAAACCAGTATGAACGTTGTTTAAAGTTTTCAAAATTTAATTGATATATATTTAATTTTACTATAATTAATAAATATTCAAATTCGAATTATTGGGTACGTTCGTAAATGCAGAAAATTTGTGCACCACTGCGGCAGTTATGCCACTTTTTGTTGCTGATGCGTGATCATCTGTTGCAGATGCTTTCTTACTGCTCAATGTTGAAAATACCTTATATAAAATCACTTGCTAATTTGTAAAATGTTTTTAAGAATGTAATTATTTTTATATTTCAAATTGAATTACAGTTTGTCAAAAATGTTCATTCTTCATCAATATTCACATTTAAATTGTTTAATGAATAAATCTATATTCTTTTATAAAAAATATCAACCACAATTTTTAATAGGTTATGGGCCATTATTGTTAAGATTGTGTTTGAAATATTCGTGTGTGAATTTCGAATTGTAAAGATCATAAATAAAAAAGAAAAAGTTTCGTGGCTTAATTCCGTTGTAATAAATATTATTGTAATAGGTTATGGGTTATGGATTAAAAGGAACTTCGCGTGTTGATAAAATATTGCTTTTTGAAGGGAAAAAATACAGTTGAAGCAAAAACTTTGCTTGATGACGAGTTTCGGACACTGCCCCAGGAAAATCAACCATCAAGGATGAGTGTGCTAAGTTTAGACGTAGTGAAATGAGCACCGAAGACGGTGAACGCAGTGGACGCCCAAAAGAGGTTGTTACGGACGAAAACATCAAAAAAATCCTCAAAATGATTTCGAATGACCGTAAATTGAAATTGAATGAAATAGCAGGTACACTAAAGATATCAACTGATCGTGTACATCATAATAATACGAATAATTGGGTATGAGAAAGCGCTGTGCAAAGTGGGTGCCGCGCTAGCTCACTTTTGACCAAAAACAAGTCAGTGAAAACGAAGGCGAAAATCCATGAATTGGGCTTCGAATTGATTCCGCATCTACCGTATTCTCCTGATCTGGCCCCCAGCGACTATTTCCTGTTCTCAGATCTCAAAAGAATGCTCGCTGGGAAAAAATTTTCGTCTTATTAAGAGGTGATCTCCGAAAGAAAAGGACAAATCGTACTACAAAAATGGTATCGAAAAGTTGGAGGGTCGCTATAATCAGTGTATCGCCCTTGAAGGCAACTATGTTGAATAAAAAAAAAAAACTAATTTTGCCAAAAAAAAAATGTGTTTTAGTATGGAATGACTGACCCAGTTGCAACTTAAAAAAGAGAAGGTATGGATTATAATAGAGAACGTAATTCCTGAAAACCCTGATGCAAAATGGAGTGCAAGTGATACTGAAGCATCGATTTTAATTGGTTTGGCCCTGGACGAATCTGAAATCTTTCGTATCGCCAATTGTAAATATGCTAGATGCTTCGAATGTATTGAAATCCTAATGAAAAATCAACACTCAGTAACAAGGTAAAATTAATGAGAACTATTTGTGAATTGAAACTCCAACCCGGAGGAGACATGGACAAACATATCAATAAGATGAAGCTACTTTTTAAAAATTACAATCTCTTGGTGAGCAAATGTCTGAATCTTGGATAATATCAATGTTATTGAGTAGTTTACCTGCAACATACGACACACTTACTACGGCTCTTGAGGTAAGGGATGAAAAAGATTTGACAATGACTTAAGTTGAAAATAAGAAGGTAAAAAACAAAAGAAGGTGAAAAACAAAAGAAAAGACAATCTGGGGAAGATACTTTGCTGAAAATAGCAAATAAAATAAAATTCAATGACAATAATAATCCAAAGAAGATTATATGTCGTGGTGTTGGACACATCCGCAAAGATTGTTGAAAGTTAAAGAATAACAAACCAAATGTTAAACAAAATGCGAAAGTTGCCGAAAGCAATGAAGCCTGTGGTAATTCTTGTTTTGTTTTGAACGGTAAGCAAGGTGTTTGGCTGGTTGATTCTGGTGCTACTTCCCACATTTGTAATATTAAAGAAGAATTCATGTTTAGATTCATCCAGGCGTAAAAAAGTTGTGTTGTTTATACAGCTGGTAAAGGTTCTTGTGTAATAAAGCTGTTGAATAACAAAGGAATTGAATTAGCTGTTACCCTTGATGATGTTTTATATATTCCTTCTCTCAAGGGAATTTGTTATCCGTGAAGAAATTGACTGCCAATGGTTTCAAAGTCTTGTGTTATAGTTCAAGTTGTAAGATTTTCGATATAAATAATATTGAATTTGGTGTTGCAGATTCTGTTAAAATTTTATTCCAATTGAGAACAAAACAAAGTGAAGAAGCTCTGGATGCTGCCTGCAAACTTGATCGATGTCAACATTTCTATCACAAATTGTTTGGTCATAAATGCAGTAAAAGCTATGCAATATGGTAAGCTAGATTTAGATTTTAATATTGTGGGGTTCGGAAAACCTGTGATGTATGCATTAAATCCAAATTGAGTCGAAAACCATTTCCTAAAAAATCGGAGTCAAAAATAATTTTTATATATTTGGTTCTAAGGCTAATAGAAATAAATTTGATAACAAATCAACATTAACTTTCATGGGTTATGATGAACAGTCTAAAGGGCTACGTTTTGTTGATACAAGCACTAATAAAGTTACTATTAGTAGGAATTTTAAATTCGTATCTTTGAATGCTGTTGTAAAGACAAAGGAAGATAAAAATCCAGCTCTGGCTGAAAATTACTTAGAAGTTAATATTATCTCTAAACATTCTGATGATGTTTTCAACGATGATTCTGATGAAGATTCATATTGTAGTTTGAATTCTGATCTTCAATATTTCGAAAATAATGGTGGTCGACGTGAAGAAATGCAAATAAATTTAATTAAAGAAACTGAACCAACAGTACGAAGTTCGTCCAGAAGTAATAAAGGTGTTCCTCCTGTAAGATATTCTGCAAATTACGCTATTTCTGAGGTTGTTTTTGAACGTAAAACTTACAAGCAAGCTGTGGTATGTAAAGAAAAACTTGAATGGAAGTCTGCCATGGAGTAGGAAATGGAATCGCTAAGAAAGAATCAAACGTGGGATTTGGTTCGTGCTCCACCAAATACTAATATAGTTGGTTTCAAATGGACTAACAAAATAAAAAGTGGTGTTGATGATAAAATTCAACGTTTTAAAGCTCGTTTGGTCGCACAAGGTTTTAACCAGAAACATGGTTCTGATTATGATGAAGTGTTTGCGCCTGTTGTCCGTCAAGCTACATTTTGTATTTTGTTGTCCGTCGCTAGTGTAAAAAAAAAGCATGTTGAACACATGGATAAAAAGTGTGCTTTCCTTAATGGTAATTTGAAAGAAATAATATACATGAAGCAACCGCCTGGTTTTATTGAAGGTGATGGTAGTTTGGTATGTAAACTTAAGCGGAGTTTATATGGCCTTAAGCAAGCCGCCAATGTATGGAATAAGGCTCTGAATGTTGCAAAGTAAAACTAATCCATGTCTATATAGTAAAGTTATCAATGGGGAAGATGTTTATGTGCTTATTATGTTGATGATTTGGTTGTTGCCGCTAAAAATAATCGTGAAATCAAAAATGATCACGATATGCTGAATCGTAAATTTAAAGTAAATAGTCTTGGTCCTATATCACATTATCTTGGTATAGAAGTCGACAAAACAAAAGAATTTCTATATAAGAGAAAAACAATATATTGATAAGATGTTAGTTAAATTTGGTCTACAAGATGCAAAGCCGTCCAAATATTTACTTGATCCGTCTTATGGAAAAACTGATTCTGAACCATTATTACGAAACGATATCAAAGCTTAATGGGTTCATTATTGTATATTGCTGTAAATACTCGACCTGATATTTCTGCAAATGTAGCAATACTCGCAAGAAAAACAAGTAATCCAACTCATAACGATTGGAATGAGTTAAAACGCGTGGCTAAATATCTCAAAGGGACATTCGAATTATACTTAAACTTAAATAGAATCTCTGAAGTTCAAAGCCAGCTTGTTGGTTATGGTGATGCTAACTGGGCAGAATGTAGAATTGACCATAAGTCTAACTCTGGCTACTTATTTATGCTAAATGGAAGTTCTGTAAGCTGGTCTTGTAAGAAGCAGACAGGTGTATTATTATCAACAAAAGAAGCCGAATTTATCGCCTTGTCTGAAGCTGCAAAAGAAGCCGTTTGTATTAGAAATGTGCTGTTTAATTTGAGATGTCAACAAAAACATCCTTCAACAATTTTTGAAGATAATCAAAGTTGCCTTAATCTAATTAAAGAAGAGGAATTGAGTAATCGATCAAAGCATATTGACACAAAATTCCACTTCGTCAAAGATTATGTAGACAAGAAAATAATTGAATGCAAATACTGTGCTTCAGAAGAAATGATTGCCGATATGCTTACTAAGCCCTTGCCAACACCCAAGCTAGTCATTTTTAGATTGAAGTCGAACATTTACTAATTCGCAATTTAGGAGGAGTGTTGAAAATACTTTATATAAAATCACTTGCTATTTGTAAAATGTTTTTAAGTAAGTAATTCTTTTTATATTTCAAATTGAAATATAGTTTGTCAAAAATTTTCATTCTTCATCAATATTCACATTCAAATTGTTTAATGAATAAATCTATATTCTTTTATAAAAAAATATCAACCACAATTTTTAATACTCAACAAATGCAGCTTGCTTTTTAGTTTGCTTTAAAAAAAGAATTACAAGAATTTGACGTAAATCAGTGCTGACAAGTGATGCTTTTTTGAACGTTTTACTTTTATTATGCTGCAGTGATGCGCTACTACGGCATTTACGAACGTACCCTTTATTAATCAGATTACAACAAAAATTTCGACTAAAAATTCACTTGATAACGTCGATTTTAAAATTTAATTTTAATTGCTTGTTTTCTATTATGATGAACAGATGAAAATTAACCAGATGAAATTTTCATATGTCGCTTATTTACTTTATTGGTTCTTATATGCCATATATTTTCTTATATGAATACATATATTTTTTTCAAATGGGCAAATCCTGCGCGACGAATGCTACACGCGCATTCGTACGCGTTTTTGCATTAAAATATAGAAATTTCTTGGTATTTCAAAAGATATACCTTCAACTTGTACATAGTGTTTAGTAGGTTTTAAGTGTACTTTCGAATGGCATAAAACGTAATTTTTTAACACATATTTGTTGCGAAATAATTGATCACAAAATTTAGTGACGCACGCTACAAAAAATGGAAGTAACTTCGGAAGTTGAAGTGTTTTAGTAATTTTTAGCGAATTTTGCATAATAAGGAACACAAAATCTTATACATAAAAGAAAGATGAATAACTTATTTGCAGCCAAAAAATTTTATCTTTTTGGTCAAAAGCCGTGAACCATTGGTGACGCACGCTATATGACTCTTGTTACATTTTTTATTGTAGTATATAAATAAACACAATTGTATTTACTTAAACAAAATAATTAATATTAATTTTATTACTTTTATTATTTATTTACATTAAGGGTATTAATTTCAGATTTTTTTTTTGTTGTAAAAATTAAAAATTACACTCTTATAATGTGAGCGGTCGTTTTTGAAATAAAAAATATAAATATTTACACTGTCAAAAAAAAAAGAAAACAAGCTGCCAATGATGTGACAATCATTAATATTTTTCAAGATGCCGAATAGAAGTGTTAAAAGTGAATTAATTGATTATTTAATTACCGCATTTTTGATATTTATGAAAATACCGGTATATAAATTTCTCCAAAAAACAATACAGAATAAATTCCGGGGATTCAGGAGATGGTGGCATTATACAAAATTTAACAAAACAAGTATTTCAGGCGTTTCTAGAACTTAAAAAAAATTTTTGGCCCGATAGAGACGAAAAAGCTCATATTGTGAAGTGAATTACCGCACTATATTGGTTACGTAGATGACACAGAATTTAGATTGGCCGAAACAACTATTCATAACCCTTTGGAGAAAATCAAATTTGAAATATAAATATCACACATGATTTTTAAAATCATAGTTGTATAATTCAGGGTTTTACAAAGAGAGATGTAATTTTTCGTACTTTGAACTACAAATTAACGATTTTCTTAAAAGTGGCAACATCATTTGGTTTGACGTTTATAGTGGAAAATTACAAATTTTTATCCAATTTTTTTACACTTGGTTATAGGTTGTTAAAAATACAACTTTTGGTGGAAGTTTTTTTGCTTGTGTTTGTTGTAACAAAAGTTGCATTTTTCCACTTTTCCATTTTTGCAACTACTAAAAAAACTGAAATGAATACCCTTATTAAGTTAGAATAATTTTGTTGAGACTGTTTCTGGGATTTGCTCATATATGTGTTAATGTTTCCTTTTTTATTAAAGGCAGCCATATGTGAAGTAAATTTTTTTTAAATTTAAACCCTCGTTCTACCGAATAAATATCCAGTGAGAATTTTTAAGCGAACATTTGTGTGAACATAAGACTTTAAATAATTTTAAGTCTTTTTTTATCCTATGCCTCTACGAAAAGGTATGCGTTTTCAAAAAATAAGCCATTTTGGTAAACAGCCCAGTCTCCGAAATCCCAAGGTCAAGAGCGCTAAATGGCGAAATGTGAATGTATAAATGTTAAAGCAAAAAGTGCTATTGTTGGTGAGTATACGCAACAATCAACATTGTACTTTTAATACCATAATTTTTTATTTTTTTAAGTTGTCTATGTATTCCAAAAAGAGAATGGGTACAACATAGTACTTACGAGTACGGTACAACATAGTACTTACGAGTACTTAGGCAAAAAATTGGCGAGCTTAAACGGCTCCAAAAACGGCACGATCGCTAAATACACATTCTTTTTGTTAGTTAATCTTAATTTTTTAATACAGTGCCATCTCGCTTAACGCAACTCTTGATAAACGCACTGCTCGATTATTGCAACTCGTGAAATGTTTGCATTGTTGACTCAGTTAACGCAACTTTTCAAAAAAAAACCTCAGTTATCGCAACTTTCCTCCACAAAAAATAGTTTGTGTTTTTTATTTATATAAAACTCAATACATCAAAAAAGTGATATTCTTGAAAAAAAAACTTGATAGAGGCATAAATGCATAAGCGATTTGCAATGAATATAAAGTGCACAAATCAACAATAACAAGAATTAAAAAAATGAAGCTGGATTGACGAGATCGAAAATGTTGACATTACTCCAGCGTTTCCTAAAATTAAATGTCAGAATGCTTTTAACATTTGTCTGCAATGGGCCGAGGAAAATTGAATAGCCTTAAAAGACATTATGTTTCTCCAAAAACCTTCGTGAAATTGCAGAAAAATATTTCATGCAATAAAACATAGTCAAAAATATCTGACTTTTTAATGATATTTTTACCATTAAGTTTACAAATTCAATTTGTACATCCGTTTTACATTAGATTGTGTATTTTTCATTTATTGGGTCTGATTACGGTTGTCGAATTTTTAGTTGAAATTTTCGACTCCATACAAAATGATTTTGCGTAAATTGAAAATTATATATAAATTAAATTCCGATTATTTATTTCTTTTAATTCGATTGTTATGTATGATAAATTCAGTGGTAAAATTATTTAAAAGTTGTGTTTTTAACGACTTTTCAGCAAATTCGACTTACTGTCGAATTCGACTACGACAACCGTAATAAGGCCTATTATTTGTGTTTTTTATGTTATTTTTAATAAAATCAATAAATTTATTTTAAAAATAAAAGCTTTAAATGTGTGAAAAAATTCTTTTTTTAATTTAAACCGTAAAAAATAGAGACTCCGTCATCGCAACAACCTCAGTTTTTGCAACTGCCAAAATTTCTATTTCCTTAGAGTGTGTGATATAAATGCCTGTTCAAAAACCATGAGTTATTTGTGTTGGGTGGTTCAGAAGGAGGCTGAAGATGACCTGGTCGCTCGGGTCGAAAGTGTGCACTCCCTCTAGCGCTGATCCTTACAATTTTTTCCATTTAATAAAAAAAATTAGTGTTTACTATTCGTTAGTAACATTAAAAAATTATGATCTTGAGCCTGATAAAATTAGAAATATATAATTTATATTAATTTTAATAAAATCATTAATCTATTTTTTTTATTTTAACTTATATTGAATTTTATCTATAAATAAATTTTTGGTGTCTAATTTCTTATATATTTGAACGTAATAAACCATAGGGCATTTTTAGGAAAAGAGAAAATTTGTATTCAATTTAATATTCCTTTATTGTTAATTGTATTATTATTATTTTTTTTTTATTTTTTTTTTTTTGATAAGTTATTAAATTTATAATTTGTTTTATTGATAAATATTTACGTATTAAGTAGTAGTATTTTTTATTTATTTATTTTATTTATTAATCATATAATTACAAATTATATGTTAATACCCTAACCGAGCACTAGCAACAAAGGCCTTCGGCTCGTTGTAGCGAATACAGACCAGAGCCTTTGGTGGGAATTGAACCCACGACCCCCGCACTGATAAGCTAGCACGCTACCAACTAGCCTACCGGGGCGCTCAGTAGTATTTTTAGTGAGCCATATTTGGCCTTAGGGCATTGTTTGAAATTGTATAATAAAAAAAAAAAAAAAATGTAAAACTAAACAATAAAACAATTTGTATTTTTGTTGAAAAATAAAAAAAGCTTTGATGAACATGCAGATGTGTCCATATATGAGCATATACAGCCATTATCCCTCAAATTTCGGTTCCGATCATATATGGAATATATGGACCCATATGTGTGTCCATATATGACCATATATAACCATTTTAACCTGGAAGATATAAATCTTGCAAATAGTCTTACAGGGCATGAAATTATTATCTTGATCTCAAGTTTTTTAATTTTATTTAGAATTTGTTATTTCGGAGATCATAAATAAATGTTACTATGAAATAAAAACATTAATTTTTAGCAGGCTAATTATCAACCATTTAGAGGAAAAGCGATATGGGATTGAGCGATTGAGAATCCGGCATGAATACCAATATTTTTCAACACACATATTTGAGTATTGTTTCTGCTCTTAGATTATAGATTACATGTTTTGTTTGATATGTTAATTTGGTATCGTATTTGAAAAAATTGTCTAATTTTAAAAATTTTGTTTAAGCCATATATTTATATTAGAGAGCACCCATAACATATTGATTGTTCCAAGATGTTTTTTTATCCTATCCCCGCATATTCCGATAGATTGGGTATATAAACAAGTAAAAAGGCTGTGCCGAATCTTTGAATACCCTCCAACAATGTCCTAAAAAAATATTTTTACTGTTTATGATAAAAAAAACTTTAAAAATTAAAACATGGTGAAACAAATTTTTTGAGGTGAAAAACTCTTGGATGTGAAAAAATTTTTGTCGTGAAAAAAATTTTAGTGGTGAAAATCGTACTAAAATACACCTCATTTCCATGGAAAATTTAGAGGTACCTTTACATTTTTTCACTCGTAACTTTCTAACCACATTTCTCGGGAGATTGTCCAATAATCTAGGTAAAAATGAGCTGGCGTCGCGTCGTCTTCGCTATTGCGTCGTAATAGCCATTTCAACGGACAGACGGACATTGCTAGATCGGCTTAAAATTTCATAAGGATCACGAATACTTATACTTTATGGGGTCTTAAACCTATATTTCGACATGTTACAAACGGAATAACAAACTAGTATATCATATCTCCCAAAATCGTCCGATTCGATTTGACAGATATTTACTTTTTCTATAAGTGGAACTCTTTATACTTGGTATTCTTCATACGTTTCTTTGACTTCCCTTTCTAATTAAAAATTATAAAATTAGTTTTATTTGTTACAATAGAAAAGTTTAGCATTCTCATTTCTTTTAGTCGTACATATTTTTTTTAAATAATTAAACTCTGGCCCGTAATCATATTCAAGCACTAAAGTCGTCATTTTTTTAAAAAACGACTTTAAATTAAAAACCTGTTATTATCTATTTTGCTACTTTAGTCAAAATTAAAGCGAGTTTTAAGTTGAACTGGCATACATTTTGTACAAAATATTAAGTAAGTGGAAAAATTGATCAGCTGATTTTATATTAGCCGAAAAGAAGAAGTGTATTAACAAAAGATTTGCAATTGCAAAATGTGAAAAGGAAAAACTTTATATAAAAAAGGATATTAAAGTGTATTTTTTTTTTTAAAAATTTTAATATTATGCAAAATTTTTTATTTATTGATATAATTTTCCTTTCAATATTTTGCAAACATTTTTTTCACAAACATTTTCTTGGATAAAACCAACTTCAGGTAGTTTTAATTTTAAAGCAGACTTTAACGATTAAAGTATTGTCTATAGAGGCCTAAGGTATACTTTTAAAAAAGTCGACTTTAGAAATCCTAAAATATACTTTATTTTAACTATGCTTTTGAACAAAATTTTACAAATTAGCTTTTTTTTCACTAATGTTAAAATATTTATTATTTCACTCTAAGCAAATTTTGTTTTCAAAATTAATTAAAAAGTTCAGGTTGGGTTCTTACCAGTACCCGCTGAAACCGCTCATACCCGGCTTTACGGTAGACCGTCCTTTAAGGTCTACAGGGTTGTAGTACTTTTTCCGATTGTATGTTTTTGATAGTTTTTTCTTTTAATAAAATAATAGAAATATCGCTACATTTTACATAAACTTGATGTCAGATTATTTTTGAAATTGGCATTTTCAAAAAGGCTAGTGAAATTTCAGCAAAAGTACCTAAATTTAACTGTTTCAACAAAAAAAAAAAATAAATAAAAATAAAATTTTAACTATCACTATAACTTGAACTGGCATCAAAATTCAACAGCAGTAGCAAAGTTACAGTTTATTTTTTGAAAATGAAAAATTTTGAAATGCTGTTGGTCATGATTCCATTCCTTTAAGGTTTCTGAAAATAATTTTCCCACTTATCTCCACACATTTGCTTCATCTCGTAAACTCTATTATTACAACGTCTTGTTTCCCTTGTAATTGGAAAATAGCTAGAGTTGTTCCTATTAAGAAGGAGGGCCAATCCAGTGAGTTTGATAATTTACGTCCTATCTCGGTACTTTCGGTGCTTTCTAAAGTGGTCGAGCATATTCTGAAGGAACAAATGATTGAGCACCTTGATCTTATGTCACTTATTCATCCGTCTCAATCAGCGTTTCGACGTGGATATAGCACAACCACACTACTGGTGGCAAATTTGCATTTGCACTTTTGTGAATTTGCTCATTTGCACTTTTGAAAAATTGCACTTTTGCACATTTTTACTTTTGCACATATGCACATTTACATTGGAGGAGGAATCTATGTACCAAATTTGAACTTCCCAGCTCAAGCGGTTTTGGCGTTAGATTTTCCAAGTCACGTTTTATCTGTTGTTATCTACACTGAAGAAGGAACCTGCTAACAAAATTTTAACTTTCTAGTTTCAGCGGTTTGGGCAGGCCGTTCAGTTTCCACTTTTCCCCTTATTGCACCGCCCAGTAGGAATTTCCAAAAATCCAACTTGGGTGGATTTCTACGCTGGAGTGGGAACCTATGTACCAAATTTTAACTTCCCAGTTCTAGCGGTTTTGGCAAGTCAGCAAGTGGGAAAATTTTCTCCTTTTTTGCGCTCCCCGTTTAATTTTTTAAAATCGACATCTTAGCTGTTATCTACTCTGGAGAAGGAGCCTGCAAATCAAATTTTATCTTCCTAGGGCCATCGCTTTCGCCAGACATTTTATTTTTTAAGCCCCATTTTACCTGGCTAAAATTCTAAAATGTAGCTTATTAGTGGGTTTGTCCATAATCCAGATAATACATGTGTAAAATTACAGGTATCTTGCTATTTCGGTGTGGGCAGGCAGTTAAGGAGATTTTCCCCCCTTTTTACCCCTCCCCGCAGGAATTTACGAAAATCCTACCTCGGTGGATGTCTACAGCTCAGGTGGAACCAGCTCTATCGGTTTTGGCAGGGCGTCGAGGGGGAGAATTTAACTCTTTTTGCCCGTCCCTGTTTAATTTTTCAAAAATCATGTCTTAGCTGTTATCTACTCTGGAGGAGCCTTCATACCAAATCCCAACTTCCTAGGTCCAACCGTTTGGTCAGGGCATAAAGGGGGAAGCTTTTCGCAATTTAACCCCCATTTTTACTTCATCAAGGAGTTAACACATACTCCCAGGAAGGCACATTTTAAAATTCAGGTTTCTAGCTAAAGGGGTTTAGGCAAAACCGTGAAAAGGGAGTTTTCCCCCTTTTTACCCCTCACCGAAGGAATTTCCAAAAACCCCGTCTTAGCGGATGTCTACGCCGGAAGGGGAACCTGCATAACAAATTTCAGCTGCTACCTTTAGCGATTTGGGCTGGGCGATGTTGAATGAGTGAGTCAAAAACGTTACTCCTTTAAATATAGAGATTTATTTATTTCATTAAAAATCGCCAAGCCCAAAACGCAGGAAGTAGGACACTGAAGTTTGGTATGTAGGTTCCCTCTGCGACGCAGACATTCGCTAAGACGTTGAAGAGCAAAACGGGGAAAACACCTTTTTCGGCCTGCCCAAACCCCTATAGCTAGAAATCTGAAATTTCAAATATGGTATTCTTGGAGCCTGCACAAACCATTAGACCTAGGAAGTTGAAATTTTGTATGCAGGCTCCATGTCCAGTGTAGGGCAGAAAAGGGAAAAATTCTCACCCTTGCCAAAACCGATGGAGCTGGTAAGTTGAAATTTGGTGCAAAGGTTCCTCCTCCGGTGTATTCACCTAGGTCGGATTTTTGGAAATGTGTACGAGGGGCGCAAAAAGGTGAACAGTCTCCTCCTTAACGGGCTTCCCCCCCCCCCCCCTCCACCCTCAACGATTTATCCACAAACCTGAAATTTTAAATATATGAACTGTGTAAAATATGCATTTATATATTTGTGCTAAGAGTAATTTGTTCCTTTTTGTAATCTAGTTGTTTTTGAAAAAAAAGGTTTCTGATTAGTTATACTGTCTTTTCATTTATTGTCGGTTGTATAAAACTTTTATTCAAATAAACAACAAATTGTTTCTCCATTAATATTTATAAAAACCAATCTTGTATTTTATCTGGTTATGGGCCCAGACATGGCTGAAGAAATGTTTCCGTAAATTTGTTTGAAGGCCGGAATTTTGATAATTTTAACTTTAGATTGGAGGCAGTTTTAAATGAACATGTATTACTGAACTTAGTGAAAACAAATGTGGACGAATTGGTAGCACAAGAAGCCAATATTACCAAGAAGGAAGAATTAAAGAAAAACGACAATAAAGCCAAATCTATAATTATTAGATCTTATTAAAAGAATATATCATCGAGCAGTTAGATCAAGTATTAACTCATTTAGAACCACACCGCTGAAACATATATTTGCCGAATCAGGATTACCATCCCTTGAAGACCGTCTACTTGAAACCAAGACAAAATTAATCCCAAAGATAACTTTTTAAACAACTCCATATTTAATCAAGGACGTGCAAAAACACTTAATCGCTAAAAGAAAATACGAAATATATTCAGCAATTAGCGAAGTATTCCAAATAGCAAATTCTCTTAACATAAATATGATTACTAAAACTGCAACGTGCGGATTTCCTCCATGGCTTTTACCTGGTAACTCTTGTGACATATCACTATCAAAATTTTTTAGGCCAAAAACCTCCAATGACATCTTTAAACAACTATATCTTTAACCACTATATCTCGAAAGGCTGGACCTTTATCTTTACCGATGTGTCTAAAACTTCAAATGGACCACCACTTATGCCGTTGTCGACTTTTATGGTAATGTTCTTAGTCTGAAAATCCTACCAAATTTTTCATCTATTTTTCGGCTGAAGCTTCCACCATAATTGACGCCATGCAAATAGCTCTCCATAAGAAACACAAAACATTTATTTGCACCGATAG
Organism: Eustalomyia histrio; assembly: GCA_949748255.1. NCBI lineage: Eukaryota > Metazoa > Arthropoda > Insecta > Diptera > Anthomyiidae > Eustalomyia > Eustalomyia histrio. The sequence continues at coordinate 81,410,653 of OX456523.1, read as the reverse complement.
TTTATCAGTTGCAAAATTTATTGCAATCCAATCTCCAATAAATGGAATGCAATTAATCGCATTCGGGACCTTTTGATTGAAAATCCTAATACACTGAAAATTCACCTATAGACGATAGCCTATGCAGCTAGTGCTCTTTTTTATTTTTTGAATATTAGATTTTATAATTCATTTATAGATCTAATATAGTATAATAATAATAGTAATATATTAAAAGAATTGCTGATTCCCATTTAGAGTATGTAAAGGACTGCAAGAATGCCTTTGAAATGTTGGTAGCTCTTACCAATGTTTTTGCAAAGAAAAGTATTTCAAATCAGCTGTTTTTTTAAGAAAGAAGCTGATAACAATGAAATGCGAAGACACTGAAAACTTGAATGATTTCTTCTTAAAATTTGATGGTTTGGTAAGGCAGTTAATAACATCGGGAGCAAAGTTGGAAAAATTGGACACAGTTTGTCACTTATCACTTTGCCAGAAAGTTACAACAAAGTAGTAACAGCAATAGAAACATTACATCCTGAAAATTTAGAAATGGAATTTGTTAAGAATCGCTTATTGGAAGAAGAAAGCGTTGTGTTAACAACGAAGTTAAAGAGGAAAATGTTGCTACGAAAACAATTTTCAAGTAGAACAATCTGGTAAGAATGTTGATTTTATAAACTCTGATATAAGTTTTGTTGCCGATGAAGATTGCTTTGGTGTTGAATCAACTCCTGGTATGAAATGGTTTGTAGGTTCGGGGGCCAGCGATCACATGTCCAACGAAGAACAATGTTTTGATGAATTACGTGTCCTGAAAAATCCTGTAATTATTGGTGTTGCTAAAGATGGTGTTTGTGTTAAAGCAACAAAAATTGGAACTGTTCGAGGCTTTGTTAATTTTAATGGAAATCTTTAAAGATTGAAATTAAAAATGTTTTATTTTGGAAAGATTTGAAATGCAATTTATATTCAATAAGACGCATTGGAGAAGTTGGAATGAAGGCAGTTTTTCAGTATGGAACTGTGCATATATATAATGGTGAATCTTTGGTATTTAAAGCTGAAAGAAAAAGCAAACTATGTGTTTAATTTGAATCTTTGTCAAAATGTAAGTGCTAACTTTACTAATGACCGACAAAACATTTATGTATGGCATCAGCGGCTAGGTCATTTAAATTTTTCTGATATTAAAAAGCTGAATATAATAGTTGATGAAATGGGAAAGCTTGTAGGTAAAAAACCATATTGTGAATCGTGTGTTTTTGGTAGACTCGGAACTCGTACATACTGATGTGTGTGGACCTATGGCTACTAATTCTTGGGACGATAAGCGTTATATGGTAACATTTATAGATGATTATTCACATTTTACGTCAGTTTATATGATGTCAAAGAAATCAGAGGTTTTCGATCATTTCTATGCCCGAAAATTTACATAATACAGAATTGCTAATTTGAGATGTGATAATGGAGTTTCAAAGAGTTTTGTAAAACTTTTGGAACACACAAATAATTATACTCCTGAGCAAAATGGTATAGCTACTTAAAAATTAAGAATGTATAAAAATGTTGCCAAGCCTAAATGTAAACACAAATTTTTGTCATAAAAATATTTGAAATTTTTGTATTTCAATTATGTGTTTGTAGGTAAAGGTAGAGCAGGGTAAAAAATATAATTGCTTTATTTCTCGTTCCGGCGAAGTCCATATACTAAAACTGCTTTCGTACAAAGGCGACCCCAAATGTTCAAATTATATTTGTTTGCAAAAATAAAGAAAAGTCAGGTAAGTAGGGATAGCCGTTTTCTTTAAAAGTAGTTATAGATATAAAATTCGAAAACACAAACCGAAAGAGTAACTCAAAAAACTTGTTACATTTCAATAATAACTTTAAAACTTCAAAAACAAACAACTACCGTTGTATACTTCTTGTTCGTATTTCTTTACAATGACAATTATTTTTAAATTTCATAGTAAATAAAAAAAAGTTTTTTGCCTTTACTGAAAATTTTTAAATTTTGATTTGACTCACTTTAGAGGTAATGTGCAATATGTTGTTTCTACAAAATTTTAACACTGATCCGGTCAGGTAGATCGTAAAAACCCGTCGACTGGATTTGAAAACCGCAGCCCCTACCATCTTTATTGATGTAAAAATATAATACATGCTTTATATACAAAATTATACTTACAAATAATTTTATCAACGGGATCGTAGTCATCATATTCAATAAAAGCAAAACCACGTTTTTTGTTAGTTTCTTTATCAATAACAATATTAATTTCCACAATATTTCCGTACTTTTCGAAATAATCACGTAAGCATTGTTCATCGTGTTCATCCTTGAGAGCACCAACAAAAAGTTTTTTTACGGTGGCACCAGCATTTGGATTGTCAATATCCTGGCGTGGTACAGCACGTTTAGGTTCAACTACACGTCCATCAATTTTATGTGGTCTGGCGCTTTGCGCATCATCAATCATGGTGGACTTGGAATAGGTGATGAAACCAAAACCACGAGACCGTTTTGTACGTGGATCTTTCATGACGACGACATCAACAATGCGACCCCATTTTTCAAAGTGAGACTTCAATCCATCATCTGTGGTACGGTAATCTAAACCACCAATAAATAATTTACGCAAATGCTCGGGTTCGGTAATTGGTTCCTTAATGAAAAGAAAATATCTTAATTCTATCGATTTTTTTTAAATTTTATGCAAGACCATTTTACAAAATGGCGGATATTTTCTCTGCACGTCTGCCGGAATCTAGTGATGTCAGAACAATTAAAATTAGTCTTCATACTTACATCATCATAATTTTGATTGCCATTTTGTCGATTATCGTTTTGGTTATCATTATTTTGGTTAGTCATTTCTGCAATAACTTATTATAAAATATCTAAGTTAATTATTAACACTTATACCACCCCACGAACTACTCTGCTTGCGTTATAAAATAAGAATGAATAATGGCGGACAATGTCATAGTAACATGCTACAAAAAAGCTAGAAACGGAAGAGCATCCAAAGAGTTGTATTTGAGCTATCACACACGAGGACAATTGTACAGGCATAACATGCAACTTGTTGGCAAGCGGAACGAAGAGAATGGTTTTTTGGTGGCGTAAAGTTTCAATCAGCTTCTACCCCGCATTATCAGCACAAAAACATCACCATGAATTTAACAAGATACGTTATTTTAGTTAAAAAGATGGTAATACGAAGATGCACCAAAAACTGCTGTTATATGCACGTGGCATTCAGAAATATAAACAAAAGCACGTAGTGCTTAGATATCTAAGCAAAAGCACGTGCTCTTTGAAAATGTAAACATATAACTTAAAAAAGTATATAAATGCAATAATGTAAAAAACATGTATAATTTTGTAAAAAATAAATCAATCGATACTACATTATACTGTGTTAAATAAAATAATTTTCATCCATTTTTTTTTAAATTTGTCAAAAATAGGCCAAAGAATGAAGAGCTCCAAAATTTTTTGCATAGGATTTTCACTACCCTTGCCAAGATTTTAAAATATAACACATGCTACAAATGATCGTACGGGTCATGTGCAAACAAAAATCTTGTTGGTGTGTAGCATGACCCGTACGATCATTTGGGGCATGTGGTATATTTTGGAATCTTGGCAAGGGTAGTAGAAATTATATGCAAAAGGATTTGGAGCTCTTCATCCTCTGGCCTATATTTGAAAATTTAAAAAAAAAATGGATGACAATTATTTTATTTAACACATTATAATGTAGTATCGATTGATATATTTTTTACAAAATAATGCATGTTTTTTTACATTATTGCATTTATATACTATTTTAAGTTATATGTTTACATTTTCAAACAGCACGTGCCTTTGCTTACATATCTAAGCACCACGTGCTTTTGTTAACATTTCTGAGTGACACGTGCTTTTGGATACATTTCTATGCAAAAACCGAAACCGAAAACCGGTCAACCGGTTTCTTTATTTTTAAAAATCGATCGGTTTCGAATATTTTGTAAATTCGAAGAAAACCGAAAACCGGTCTTTTTTGTTCGGTTAACCGGTTTTTTTAATTACATCACCAAATGGGTTACTTGGTCTCTTTTATTTTTTCTGAACACTTTTGAATCGTTTGGTTATGAATATTTAGATGTAAGTCCGATATATTCCGATGAAGACTTAACTTTGGATATTCCAAATTCAAATAGTTTAATTTCTGATCTTAATAACACAATAAACAGTATTCAAAATCCTAAATAACAGACTGTACAAAATAATTCATCATTATATGATAATTTCATATATCTTGATAAATGCGACAAAAGAACTGAAAAGTTGGAAAATTTATATAATTGTTTCTTGACTATTTGTCCAACATCTACTATTAGTGAAAGAGTATTTTCCACTTCTAACTTTATCAAAAGCAAACAAAAAAATCGTCTTAAAACGAAACATTTAAATTGAATATTATTTCTAAAAAATTATTTTAGAAGTGAAAAATAGATTTTACATATTTAAAATGTAATATTAAAAAAAATTATTTAATGAAAAACGTTTTAAACGTTCAAATTACTAACGTTCCTAATTTAACCAATTTACAAACTTTATAACCTCTATTCATTTGGTATAAATAAAATGTTAAAATGAAATACAATAAAAAAATATTATATAATATTTTTTCAAAGAGTGTATTGTTTTATTTTTATTACTTTATATATTAAATTTCTTTTTTTTTTTTTTTGTTTGAATTTACAACAATTAACAAATTATATATTTTTTTATTCAAATTAAAAAAAAAAACCGAAAAAAACCGGTTGACCGGTTTTTTCTGCAAAAACCGAAACCGAAACTGGTTTTTTAAAATTCGATTTTTCGAAGAAAACCGAAACCGGTTTTTCCAAAAGGCCGGTTTTTGAATACTCTACTATGCACCACGTGCGTTTGTTTACATATAACAGCTGTTTTCGGTGCATCTTCTTTTTACCATCTTGTTAACAACAATAACGTATCTTGTTAAATTCATGGTGATCTTAGACGTTAGTGAATTTAACAAGATTCCTTATTTTAGTTAACAAGATGGTATAAGAAGATGCACCACAAACAGCGATTATATGTAAACAAATGCACGTGGTGCATATAATGTATCCAAAAGCACGTGTCACTCAGAAATGTAAACAAAAGCACGTGGTGCTTAGATAAGTAAGCAAAAGCACGTGCTGTTTGAAAATGTAAACATATAACTTAAAATAGTATATAAATGCAATAATGTCACAAAAACATACATTATTTTGTAAGAAAATATATCAATCGATACTACATTAAACTGTGTTAAATACAATAATTGTCATACATTTTTCTTGAATTTGTTAAATATATGCCAAAGAATGAAGAGCTCCAAAATTTTTTGCATAGGATTTTTACTACCCTTGCCGAGATTTTAAAATTTACCACATCCCCCAAACATTCGTACGGGTCATGTTACACACCAACAAGATTTGGTCTACTAGGTTACTATGCAAAATTAGGCCAGAGGATGAATAGCTCCAAAACCTTTTACATATAATTTCTTTTACCCTTTCCAAGATTCCAAAATATACCACATGGCCCAAATGATCGCACGGGTCATGCTACACACCAACATGATTTGGTCTACTTGGTTATGTAGTATAGTGAAAATTGTCACTACTGTCAACTTGGCGAGTTGTAAAAAACGAACAATTGACATTACTGCTCTTTTATATAATATTCGTCTGCGTCATACCAAATTAAAGAGAACTTTTATTTTCCTAATACTTTAACAATAAATAGTAATTAAAAACATTCAGACTTTTATTTACATAACAATTACAAGTTTTGTTAGGTTACTCTGCAAACAAAAAAATTGTATTTTTCTAAAAATGTTCAACAATAGGCCAGAGGATGAAGAGCTCCAAAACTTTTTACATATAATTTCTACTACCCTTGGCAAGATTGCAAAATATACCACGTGTCCCAGATGATCGTACTGGTCATGCTACACACCAACAATTAGAAGTTATGTTAGGTTACTATGCAAACAAAAAAATTGTATTTTTCCAAAAATGTTCAAAAATAGGTCAGAGGATTAAGAGCTCCAAAACCTTTTACATATTATTTCTACTACCCTTTCCAGGATTGCAAAATATACCACATGTCCCAGATGATCGTATGGGTCATGCTAAACACCAACAAGATTTGGTCTACTGGGTTACTATGAAAACAAAAAAATTAAAAAAAAAATAGTATTTTTTAAAAAACTTTCACAAATAGGCCAGAGGATAAAGAGCTCAAAAACTTTTTAAATATGATTCCTACTACCCTTGCCAGGATTACAAAATACACCACATGCCCCAAATGATCGTACGGGTCATGCTACACACAAATAAGATTTGGTCTACTGGGTTACTATGAAACAAAAAAATTGAAAAAATTTTATTTTTCCAAAAATTTTCAAAAATAGGCCAGAGAATGAAAAGCTTTACATATGATTTCTACTACCCTTGCCAAGATTCCAAAATATACCACATGCCCCAAATTATCGTACGTATCATGCTACACACCAACAAGAATTGGTCTAGTGGGTTACTATGCAAACAAAAAAAATTGTATTTAACCAAAAATTTTCATAAATAGGCCAGCGGATGAAGAGCTCCAAAACCTTTTACATATAATTTCTACTACCCTTGCCAAGATTCCATAATATACCACATGCCCCAAATGATCGTACGGATCATGATACACACAAACAGGAAGTGGTCTTATTGGGTTATCTACAGTTATCCAGCGTTGCAACCAAAAAGTATTAACTTTTTAGTACACCACAGTGTTGTACTCAGATTGTATTACAAAAATCCACAAAAAAAACCAAACATGCCCCAAATGATCTACGGATCATGATACACACAAACAAGAAGTGGTCTTATTGGGTTATCTACAGTTATCCAGCGTTGCAACCAAAAAGTATTAACTTTTTAGTACACCACAGTGTTGTACTCTGATTGTATTACAAAAATCCCCAAAAAACCAAAAACGATTTTTTTTGTTTGCTTAGTAACCCAGAAGACCAAATCTTGTTGGTTTGTAGCATGACCCGTACGATCATTTGGGGCATGTGGTATATTTTGGAATCTTGGCAAGGGTAGTAGAAATTATATGTAAAAGATTTTGATAATTTTTGGAAAAATAAAATTTTTTTTTAATTTTTTTGTTTGCATAGTAACTCAGTAGACCAAATCTTGTTGGTGTGTAGCATGACCCGTACGATCATTTGGGGCATGTGGTATATTTTTGGGAGTCTTGGCAAGGGTAGTAGAAATTATATGTAAAAGTTTTTAGAGGCCTTCATCCTCTGGCCTATTTTTAAAAATTTTTGGAAAAATACCATTTTTTCAATTTTTTTGTTTGCATAGTAACCTAGTAGACCAAATCTTGTTGGTGTGTAACATGACCCGTACGATCATTTGGGGCATGTGTTATATTTTAAAATCTTGGCAACGGTAGTAAAAATCCAATGCAAAAAATTTTGGAGCTCTTCATTCTTGGCCTATTTTTGACAAATTTAAAAAAAATGTATGACAATTATTTTATTTAACACAGTATAATGTAGTATCGATTGATATATTTTTTACAAAATAATGCATGTTTTTTACATTATTGCAATATTTCTTTGAATTGTATAAAAAATAGATATGTTTGTTGTAAAAAATTTACATTGTCGACGCCGAACACAGAAATAAACCAAAAAGCAAAGATACGGTCAAAAAACTACACGGCAACTACAGTGCAGGGCAGAAAATGTGGCAGCTTCAAATGCTTAAACCTAACGTTAAAAGTTAAAAGTAAGATGAACTTACCTTTAGCTTATCTGCTCTGTTAGCGACTTTAAAGACTAAAAGCAAGCGTTATACATTTTTTCAGTTTGTACTTTTTTACATCTTCTATCTCACTTTTGCAATGTTGCTTTTTACGTTAACTTAGTTGATAGAGTAAGACACATAGCTCTAAGAATGTTATTATTCTCATAGTATGTAAGACAATCACTGGAATCGAAAAAGAAGAAGGCAAAAAAATTTTTACATAGCGGTTACACGTTCAATTTCTTGCTTTCAATTCCTCTCAATTCGCAATACACTCACACTTTTTTACTATACAGATAGTAAAAAATTGTGAGTGTATTTAAAATTGATAGGAATTGAAAGCAGATATTAAACGTGAAAATTTGAGAGGAGTTGAAAGCAAGAAATTGAACGTATAACCACCATGTTACTTATTGAATTCATGGAGAAACACATTATTGTATTCGCAAAAATCTACAAATTTGTGAGATTTTCATGAGATGTCTTGCAAATCTCGTGATTTTACAAAATTTTATTTGTATGGGAAATCTTGAGATTTTCACTAAAATGTCGATTTTAGTCGGTCTCGTAATTTTTTACATAATGTAAATGCGATATTAGAAGAGGTTAGTGTAATGAAATACAACCCTGTTTGTATTTTTGGGAATACAACTCAGTTTTACAATTTTTCTTTTCCACCCTCAAGAAAAAGCACTAAAAAATTATCGGCGTTAGCAATACACATTTTTAATAGTACACATTTTAATTAAATTTGCAAAATCAAAATGCTTAAACAAGAAATGCAAATTAATACTTATCAAGCCAAAGAAAATGGCCAGGTATGTACATTAAAATTAATGAAAATATAGAAAGGAATATTGTTCGGTGAAATCATCAAACCTAGTCTGATGGTACATTTTTTAGTGTTAATTAATGGTGTGTTGTCTTGTACTGTCTGCTGTAGGTTGATTGGGAAATTAGAGCAGCACACACAAAAAACCAACGATGACGAATACAGTTATAAAGTAGATGCTTGTAAAATCTGCGGATTTTTTAATAATGTGATTTCTCTGTTTGATGTGAAAAATGTGTTATTTTTTTTTAATTTTTAGCCACAAAGTACCAGACCACCCCTGGATGACCACCTGCGCAAAATGTTTTTAGGTGGTTTGTCCCCAAATTCAACAGAGGATTCAATACGTGATTTTTACAGTCAATTTGGTGAAGTTATAGATGTTGTAATAATGCGAGACCCTACCACAAAGCGGTCTCGCGGTTTTGGCTTCATAACGTATCAGGATTCTACAATGGTTGACAAGGCACAGTTGGCCCGACCTCACATTGTGGATGGAAAGTAAGTTTATTTGTCCATTACACAGATCAACTTTTGTTGCGACAGTTCTTGTAAATTTTTTTTAAAGTCGCCGTTATGTTCACAATGAAATTGTTTCAACAAAACGAATTGCCGAGAACAAGCAACTCCATAAGCTTATGTGACACTTGCTAGTTTCAGTATTTAGCCTTTCTGACGCTTGTTTTAGTAATAGCCTATTTAGCCGACTTAAATTTGTCAGAATGCTATTTTTCTATATGGTTGAACTCTTCATAAGTTTGTTCGACCTCTTTCTAATCGGGATTATTAATACTGAAACTACATTTATTTTGCATTGGATTGTTGTTGACAGCTCTTCACACTCATTATTTTTCCATAGAAAATTCATAAATTTTTCGTCAAGATAAAATCAAAAGGAAATCTAGAAAGTGTCGTACTTGCTTTACCCTGCTTAGATAACGTACGTCTGCGAGAGGTACGTTTTCTATGCTAATGTTATGAAAGCTAAAATAACGTTATCTAAGCTGGGTTAATTAGAAGAAAGGTCAAACCAACTCTTGTAAAATATCCCTCTCAGTCCCAAGGAAAAACCTAGCGTAAGAAGTCTCCAATAAAAAAATTTTGTTTAAGGACAGGTGCAGCTGGCTGGACATTTGTAACTAAGTGAAATAACTTTTTTTATTTTTTAAACATTTATTTTTAAATTCATGAAAATAATTATATACCTGGATGGAAATTAAAAAAAAACTATTATATATATTTATTGATTAGGAGTCATGAGGCATTGTCAATCATTTGAAATGCATAGAAACATGTTACAAGAAATACACTTAAAACGTGTTTTTGTTGGTTGCATCCTTTACGACAACGCATAAATTTATTTTTATCAGTAACCTCGCATATGGGTAAAAGTTTATTTTCTGACACACGAACATCTTTTGGTGCAAAGGTTTTATTGGTAGTTCGTCTTCCAACTCTGTAGAAGATGCTCCTGCCTTTTTCTGAGAAGCACTAGCAATTAAACATTCTGTGATATAGAATTAAGAGTCTAACAAGTCCATCATGATTTTTCTGTTTTCTCCGCATGCATGATTGTCTTTTTTTTATACTTTACCCAGAAGTTGCATGCGGTAACGTCGACAAAATGCCAAAACTCCTTCAAGGGTAATTTTTTGGTTCGAATAGCAATTCTATAATACGAAACGAACCTGTCAGTATATCAAATTTGAGCAATCAATGTTTATGTATTTTTTTCAACTTTGTCCCAGCGTCGAGTGGATTGGATAAGAAGCTATCCATCCACGAACTCTTCGTAGCTGCCTCTGCATTTTTTAGCAACGTTTTGTCCTTGGATACCTTTGAAATAAGTTCCTTGTGCACTCTTTTTAATTGAATTGTACCTGTGGCATATATATTTATCGAAGTAAAATAACGATGAATGAACAATTCGCTACCTTTACTCGGATGTGCAGCAAGTTTGTACAATAGTACCTCCAATCCCTAAATTTTTATTAGGCTTACCATCAGGCCATGTGTTTGTTCCTTGGTATATAAAAAAAATCCAGAGTTAATCTATCAGGTGACGCTAAAAAAAGACTAAAAACTCATTAAATACTCCGGCAAATAATTAAATGGTGTCCACAAGTGCCTGTTTCCAACCTCCAAGTCTTCCTCTTCGGAACATTGAGAAGAATTCGAAAGCTTTTTTGTGTTTCAGGCAAAACTTCGGGTGTTAGTGACTTCTCTCTTTCCATTAATTCTTCCGCTATTTCCTATTCAAAAGATAAGCAGTTTTGTTCCTCCTCATTTTCTTCATCATCATAACATATCTTCAATATCACTTTCCATGAGCAAGTCAAGAATCTCTTGCTCTGAAAATTTACGTGCCATTTTTTAATAAAAGGTTTCAAATGTGCAGCAGGCTGGACATGTAAAAAAATGCTAAAATAAGGGCCGAGCAATAAAGTTAATGATAGAGTATTCAAAAACCGGCCTTTTGAAAAAACCGGTTTCGGTTTTCTTCGAAAAATAGAATTTAAAAAAAACCGGTTTCGGTTTCGCAGAAAAAACCGGTCAACCGGTTTCTTCGGTTTTTTTAATTTGAATAAAAAGCTTATATAATTTGTAAATTGTTTTTATTACAAAAAAAAAAACAAATTTAATATATAAAGTAATAAAAATAAAAAAATACATTCTTTGAAAAAAAAAATATATATACATTTATATTAATTTAAATTTAATTTTTTTATTGTATTTCATTTCAACAAAAAATTAACTTAAAACCAATATTTTTTAATATAATATCTTAAAAATTAATATTATAAAACTATATTCATATCAAATGAATAGAGATCATTAAGTTTGTCAATTGGTAAAATTAGAAAAGTTAGTAATTTGAACGTTTAAAACGATTGGCATTAAATAACTTTTTTTAATATTACATTTTAAATATGTAAAAAGAAAATCTATTTTTCAGTTCTAAAATAATATTTTAGAAATAATATGCAATTTAAATGTTTCGTTTTAAGACGATTTTTTTTTGTTTGCTTTTGATAAAGCTAGAAGTGGAAAATACTCTTCACTAATAGTAGATGTTGGACAAATAGTTAAAAGACAATTATATAAATTTTCCAACTTTTCAGTTCTTTTGTCGCATTTATCAAGATGTATGAAATCATCATATAATGAATGATTCTGCACAGTCTCTTTTTTTAGGATTTCGAATACTGTTTATTGTGTTATTTAGATCAGAAATTAAACTATTTGAATTTGGAATATCCAAAGTTAAGTCTTCATCGGAACCTATCAGACTTACATCTAAATCTTCATAACCAAACAAACGATTATAAGTGTTCGGAAAAAATAAAAGAGACCAAGTTACCCAGTTGGTGATGTAATTAAAAAATCGGTTAACCGAACAAAAAAGACCGGTTTTCGGTTTTCTTCGAATTTACAAAATATTCGAAACCGATCGGTTTTTAAAAATAAAGAAACCGGTTGGCCGGTTTTCGGTTTCGGTTTTTGAATACTCTAGTTAATGAACAATTATATACTTTAAATTGTTTACTGAATTGTTAACAATAAATTTATATATTTATTTTATTTATATGATATTAAGCTTATAAGTAAATACAAGAATAATATTTAAGAAATTAGCATTGGCTGCCAGGGCCATCAGCTATTATAAGGCGTTAGTTATTATTTACATAGAATTTATATATTTCTTTTAGTTTTTATATTTCACAACTTTAAAACTTAACCATGCTTAAGAAAACGTGTTATACTGATCACAAATGTAAAGCAAAATTTTTTAGAGTGGCCTGTTTTCAAATTCTCGTTCTGTGAAACGGTGAAATGAAAAGTTTTTTCACGTTTTCATAGTACTTTTGATTCGCGTTCTGTGAAAAAATGTAAAGAAATATCAAAACGTTTTCATATGAAAAAAAAAAGTGGAACGAAACAAGATTTTTTCACGATTGCACAGCACTGGCGATTCTTGTTTTGTGTAACAGTGCAAACAACTGTCAAAATAATTTCATATGAAAAAATTGTTTACACAGGCTATTTATAAGTGAAATAAACATGAAGAAGATTGCAAGAGGAAAGCGTGCCAGCGAAAGCCAAAAGGAGTATTTCATTAATTATTAAGAAAAGCATGTGAACATTGAAAACGATAAGTAAGTAGCTTAATAACCATAATCACACTTTTATTAAACCCATATTTACAGATTTGTAACTGCAGATGGTGCCAAATTTAGAGACGAAAAGTGTAACGAATTAGCGGCGAGCCTTAACAGTTTTAGTGGGACCCAAAAGGACAGTGAAAAATGGCAAAAGTATGGCATATTTATTTATAGTTTATTTATATTCTTTATGAAATTTTTTTTCTTTAAGTAATATTAGACTTCATACGCGCACCAAATATAGTTCACTTAAAGTAAGCCGATATAAATCCATGAAGGGCTTGTCGGTTGTCATCTCGAATGGATTGTGGTCAGCACGAAGTATGCGTCTCAGCACTCTCAAAAAATTCCTATAAATGATTAAATTATTTACTGCAATGAAATGCTTGTAACGTCATTGCCTTACCTTTGTTCACCCGGAATTCTTTGAGTAATATCCAATAATACAATTAACCCAGATATTTTTATATAATTATTTAAAATAAATTTTACGAACTTAATTCACTTTTGTTTACGTTTTTCTCTGTTTTGACATTTACTTTAAATTTTGGATAACACAGTTACAAAATTTTCGTGGGTACAGTGCGAATGAAACATTTTTTTCACAATACAAACGAGAATCGCAAATTATGTACTTGTGAAAAGTGCGAGTGAAAAGTGCTTATGAAAACGAAAATGAAAAGTTTTATTTCACTTCACATTATCACAGAACGAGAATTGACCCTCTGGTTTTTAGTACCCATCTGCAGACATTTGAAAAATGTCCAGTAGGCTGCACATGAGGAACAAATAGGATTTAGTATTGACGATAAATTGATGAATTTTCTTATGAGAAAATAATGAGTGTGAGGAGTTCAACTATAGAGAATAAATGAGTATCTGTCAAGTGGATGTCGGTAACGAAGCGACCCCATTTGATTTACATTGCTGTCAATATCAATCCAATACAAAATAAATGTAGTGTCATACGGGCTTTACACAGCGTTTCCATTTGATTCAAATTGCTGTTAATAGGTCCATTCGTTTACTTTACTCCAATAAGAAGTACTCAGTAACAATTTTTCTAAAAAAGTACGCGAACGGAAAATTTGCAATAATTTACCAGTTCGTTTAACAGTTGATTGTAAAACCAAATGCAAAAATATATTCACCCTTATTCTAGTTGTCGTCATCGACACAAGACAATGTTGTCTTGGGATTTTTTTTTTTTTTTAATTGGTATTCCCGTTGTCGTTATCGAAAATAATTGATAACTGTCGACAAGTATTTGGTATTCTGTAAGAAAATGTGACGACGATATTGTCTTGAAACTACTCTGATTTTGTCGACACAATTTTTAGTAACGACTTGAGGAAAAGTAATGGCTGAAAAAAAAACGAAAAAAATGGAAGAAATATCAAATTTATTAAATGCACTTGGCCCACCGAGAATTATGTGAGATGGATGGCAGAAGGTAAAGAAAGCATGATCATATAAAGTGCATTATAAAAATATAACAAAATTTATTTATAGGTTTGGCGAGACTTAAAATTTAAAGTTAAAAACAAAATGGTAGCCAACAAAGCCGACTGTAATGCTACAGGTGGCGAAAGATTCAAGCAATTTATATTGAGCCCGCTGGAGGAAGCTGTGGCAAATCTTCTACAGTTTCAGAAACAGCTGAACCCTAAATTTAAGTCGTTTCCAACACTGAGCTGGTACGACCCCTGGGCTAAAAATCTTAATGTAGCTTCCAACTTTATTGTTTTAGAAATAAATGTGGATTTGATTCCGGTTTTCAAATTAGGTGCTATTGTTTCCAGCACATCTTTGAAGGCTGTTTTATTCAGCCGAAAGTAACTTTCAAACCTTTTAAAAAAAATAGAAGATTAACATTCTTTAAAGTAATAGACTTTGATTTTGCTACTCACTTGTTATCCGGCAGATTAAAGATATTGGATTTCTGTATAAGAAGTCTTTTTTCCAATACTAGATTTTCTTTATTTTCTTCATCACTGGTATCAGAATTTAAATTACACAAAAAAAAAACATTTTTTCGCAAAAATAATAAACAAAATAAAACTGCCGACTCAACTTTTAGAGATGTGTTTTTGTTTAAATCGATAAACTGTCGACGTCGTTACAATACTGTTTTAGAATACCAATTTGGTGTCGAAGTGATGTCGACGTCGAAGCAAAGTGATGTTGACGCAAAAACGACGACGACATTGATAACGACAACTAAAATAAGGGTGATTATATTTGACAGATATGGAAAATAAGATTCTTGTAAAATATTAGGCAGAAAGATTTTAGAAGGTTTTCGTATCTTTTCCATAATTCATTTTACAATGTTTGTTGCTTTGCATTTGCATACAACAACGTAGTTGTAAAACATTTTAATTGTATGTTTTTTCTGCTTAAAAATTTTTGCTGTCAAAAATTTGTCTAGTAAAAATTTGCAATTTTTCAACATCAAATTGTGTAAACGAACGCCTTACAGTAAAAACTTGTGCAAATTGTTGAGTAAATGAAAGGAACTAATATAAATCCAATACAAAATAAATGTAGTTTCATTCGGGCTTAAGGCAGTGTCCTTGATATGATTTGCATTGATGGCCAAAAAAACTAGAATTGAGAAACTAGCAAGTCTTATCTAGGCTATACCAATTACTACTTCCTCCCCCTCTCTTCTGCAAACTCAAGAGTTACGCAACAAAAGGTGCTCTGTGTGAAATAGGTCTTTGGTACACATGTGTAGAGAACAATTTGATATTTATTTTTTCGTATTTTTAGAACTGTTGATTCAAAACGGGCTTTACCAAGACCGGAAGCTGGTAGCACAGAAGCAAATTCATCAGTTAAAAAAGTTTTTGTTGGTGGCTTAAAAGAGTATCATGACGAACAATCACTTCAAGAGCATTTTCAACAATTTGGAAATATATTGGGTGTGAAAATTTTAACAGACAAGAATACCGGCCGAAAACGTGGGTTTGCCTTTGTCGAATTTGATGATTATGATTCAGTCGATAAAGCAGTATGTAAGTAAAAAGATTCCTTTTTTAATTTTGTATGACACTTGAAAGTTTAACTTATGTGAAAAATAATAAGTTTGAAGTGTTCCAATATGCAGAAAAAATGTCAATCTGTCAAATCGATGTCGTTAAGGCAGTACCTTTGATATGAATATATTGGTGGTCATCAAAACTAGAATTTAGAAACTAGCAAATATCATATAGGCTTAAACGGAAACTTATTAAAAGCCTCTATGCTGCAAGTTTCAGTATTAAAGTTCAACCATATAGAAAAAATAGCAACGTATCAAAATAAAGTCGATAACGCAGTGTCTTTTGATTTGCATTGATGACAAAAAATCTAGAAACTAACAAGTGTCATATAGACTTAAGTCCGTGTGACAGTTGCTAGATTTCGTATTGATTTTGTGTTGATGAAATACACATGTGGTCATTAAAATTGGTACGCCGCATTATATGTGAGAATTACTTCTACTGTTTTTCAAAATTGATTAATATTGTTGAAACTATAATTTATTGTAATTGTCAAAATTGTTTTCCTTTCACATAAAAAATTTCGGTATTTTATTTTGTGTTTATGTTTTCTCAGACCTATTTTTGTAAAATAATAGCAAAGTATTGTGGCCATTAAAATAGGTACTTTTGCGATTACATTTCCCTATTGTCAGATTTAAAGGTCGAAAAAAGTTTACCAGGTTTGCTATAAAATTTTGTTATAAATGCCCTCAATAGAGTATTCAAAAACCGAAACCCAAAACCGGTCAACCGGTTTCTTTATTTTTAAAAACCGATCGGTTTCGAATATCTTGTAAATTCGAAGAAAACCGAAAACCGGTCTTATTTGTTCGGTTAACCGGTTTTTTTAATTACATCACCAACTGGGTTACTTGGTCTCTTATTTTTTCCGAACACTTATAATCGTTTGTTTGGTTATGAAGATTTAGATGTAAGTCTGATAGATTCCGATGAAGACTTAACTTTGGATATTCCAAATTCAAATAGTTTAATTTCTGATCTAAATAACACAATAAACAGTATTCAAAATCCTAAAAAAGAGACTATACAGAATCATTCATTATATTATGATTTCATATATCTTGATAAATGCGACAAAAGAACTGAAAAGTTGGAAAATTTATATAATTGTCTTTTAACTATTTGTCCAACATCTACTATTAGTGAAAGAGTATTTTCCAGTTCTAGCTTTATCAAAAGCAAACAAAAAAATCGTCTTAAAACGAAACATTTAAATTGCATATTATTTCTAAAATATTATTTTAGAACTGAAAAACAGATTTTCTTTTTACATATTTAAAATGTAATATTAAAAAAACTTATTTAATGCCAAACGTTTTAAACGTTCAAATTACTAACGTACCTAATTTTACCAATTTACAAACTTAATGATCTCTATTCATTTGATATGAATATAGTTTTATAAAATTAATTTTTAAGATACTATATTAAAAAATATTGGTTTTAACTTAATTTTTTGTTGAAATGAAATACAATAAAAAAGTTAAATTTAAATGAATATATATGTATATATATTTTTTTTCAAAGAATGTATTTTTTATTTTTATTACTTTATATATTAAATTTGTTTTTTTTTTTTAAATAAAAACAATTAACAAATTATATAAGCTTTTTATTCAAATTAAAAAAACCGAAGAAACCGGTTGACCGGTTTTTTCTGCAAAAACCGAAACCGAAACCGGTTTTTTTAATATTTTATTTTTCGAAGAAAACCGAAACCGGGTTTTTCAAAAGGCCTTTTTTGAATACTCTAGCCCTCAGGCCTTGTAAAGTAACAGAAAAACGTGGTAGTGTCATACGGGCATTACCGGTAACCGCATCGTTTTGGTTTCCATCCATGTTAATTTTTCATAGGAAAATTGATTAATACACATATGGTCATTAAAATAGGTACCACCTGAATAATTGTAAAAAACGCATATTTTTTGGTTTTTTGTTAACTAAAATTCGATTCTTTTTTTAATTTGATTAACCATTATCACAAATATAAATAACAATTAAAATATAATGGTAAAAATAAATATTAAAAGTAGGAACAAAAAGATGAAATTCACTTGGTCATTAAAATAGGTACAAAGAGAGGAAACGAGGAAATACAATGAGAGTTAATAAACATAAAAAAGTATTAAAAGAGGAAAAATAAATTAAAATCCATTGTGCCCACCATTATTTTCACTGCCTCTTCTTATTCTATTAGGCATAAAAGATATTAACTTACGGCAGGTCTATGGGGTGTCGCACCATATTTCCTGAACTTTTTGCAACAACTAAGTCTTGTTTTGATTATTTTCTTTTCCCAATTTGTTTTTTAAATCTCCCCAAAGGTTTTCTAAAGGGTTAAGATCAGGTGATTGGCTTGGCCAATCCATAACGGTCACTTTATAATCTCGAAACCATTCACTTACAAACTTAGAGGAGTGTTTGGGGTAATTATCTTGTTGAAGACCCCACAGAAGTGGGATTTCCTAATCAGCAAAAGGCAACATAACTTATCCAAGAGTGTCCTTGAACACTTCTTTGGTCATGCTTTCTGTAATTAGGTATATAGGGCCTACTCCAATTCAAGAAAAATATCCCGAAACCAATATATTTCCGCCTCCATGCTTGATGGTTTTTTGTGTAGCGTGGGTTAACTTCTTGACCCTTATAGACTTTTTACACTGAATATCTTTGTGAAACGCGTGGAAGATGTTGAAAACGTGAAACATGTATTTACATTGGCAACATCTTTCATCTGCCATTTATTCAGCTGTCAAAAAAATAAAAGAAAAACCCGCATATTTTTTGTTAAAAATAAAAAACGGATTTAGAGAAAGCATTAATCATTGTAGTTGTTGTTTTGTAAGAACAAACCCGAATTTAATGCAGTACATTGAAATATTAAAGGTCATTCTGGAAGATGATGATGAAGAAGAATTTTTGGTAGACATTAGAATGAAATTCTTACATGTGCCGCTCTTTTTCCTTTGTTGAATAATTTTTTTTGTTTATTTTCTGCAATTTCAGTTAGTGATGGCACAAAGAAAAACGATTTTTTTGTAATTTTTTTAGTGATGACACTTAAAATAACGAAAGATGTAAGATCTAACAAAATGAGAAAGGATCATCTTTTGTAGATGTAGAAAGATGTAGAATTTTTGGCCTGTATAATTTTTATGGGAAGATGTTAACATCTTTGCAAATTGATGAAAGATGTAGCTCAGTGGAAAAAGGCTATTAGGTCGTCTAACAGGTCGTCCAGCATCGTTGCCAAATAGTTGTATTTCCTCGTTTCCTCTCTTTGTACCTATTTTAATGACCAAGTGAATTTCATCTTTTTGTTCCTACTTTTAATATTTATTTTTACCATTATATTTTAATTGTTATTTATATTTGTGATAATGGTTAATCAAATTAAAAAAAGAATCGAATTTTAGTTGACAAAAAACCAAAAAATATGTGTTTTTTACAATTATTCAGGTGGTACCTATTTTAATGACCATATGTGTATTAATCAATTTTCCTATGAAAAATTAACATGGATGGAAACCAAAACGATGCGGTTAAAGGTAATGCCCGTATGACACTACATTTATTTTGTATTGGATTGATATTGACAGCAATATAAATCAAATGAGAACGCTGCGTTACCGACATTCATATGATATATACTGATTTATTCTCTACAGTTGAACTCCTGACACTCATTACTTTCCCATAAGAAAATTCATACATTAGTCATCAATACGAAATCTATTATATACTTGCTAGTTTAGTTATTTCGGTAAAAGTATTTTCAAGGTAACGGATTTTCAGTTATTTCTTTTTGTTATTTAGGTATCGGTATTTTAAGGATAAAAGTAGTTTCAATGCACACCGATTTCTTATACCCCTCTATGATCAGACTGGGAAGATAGATTTATGCAAAGCGAATATCTTTTCGAATCTTGTTCCTTTTCAGCGCCCCCTAGTGGAAATATTTAGAACTTACCACATCCAAATTTGCGGTAAGGCAGCTCCCCAATTTGATTTACATTTATGTCAAGAGCTGTGTGTATGCGGCAAGCTATCAACGTTGGCTTGTCTTATTCTCATGCAAATTTGACATCAGTTTAACCTATATGACACTTGCTGGTATCTAGATTCTAGGTTTTTTGGACTTCAATTTAAATCATATCAATGATACTGCCTTAGCGACTTTAATTTGCTGGGTTGCTATTTTTTCTATATGGTTGAACTCTTCATGCTCATTGTTTTTCACAAAGATGGTTTGACCTCTCTTCTAGTAAGGATTATTACTACTGAAACTAGCAAGGATAAACGTTAAGCGTTAACACTAAAACCCGTATACAATTTGATAGATTTCTTATTAATTTTGTATTTCTTTCTTATGGGAAAATAATTAATGTGAAGAGCTTAACTATAGAGAATAAATGAGTATTTTATGTCAAATGGATGTCGGTAACGCAGTGCTACCATTTGATTTGCATTGCTTTCAATATCAATACAATACTAAATAAATGTGTCATACGGGCTTAAACGTTGGCTTATGTCAAAATTATATGGGAATGACAAGTCAACTTTAATAGCTCGCCGCATAAACATAGCTAATATAAATAAGCCCGTGACACTTGCTAGGTTTTTCGTATTGATTGATGTATTTTCTTATGGGAAAATAGTGAGTGTGAAGAGTTCAACTATAGATAATAAAGGAGTATTTGTCAAATAGGTGTCGGTAAAGCATATATGACACTTGCTGGTTTCTAGATTCTAGTTTTTTCGGACACCAATGAAAATCATATTAAGTACACTGCCTTACCGACCTCAATTTGAGGTTTAACCTATCCTCTAATTTGACAGCAAATAAATGAGTATCTGTCAAATGAAGTGTCATACGGTCTTCAAGCTTGTAGATTTATTTTGTATTGGATTGATATTGACAGCAATGTAAATCAAATGGGAGATACTCATTTATTCTCTATAGTTGAACTCTTGACTCATTATTTTCCCATTAGAAAATTCATAATTTTTTTTCAATTCAAAATCAATACGAAATCTAGCAAATGTCATAAGGGCTTTAACGAATATTGCTAAAAAATGGCAATAAAACGTTACCAAAGCAACATATTTTTGATGTTTATAATATTCTCATCACACTCAAATGATAACCCAGATTTACGGTCCCATTTTGGTTTTTATAGTACTTTTAAAACGTTACAAACCCCAAAAATAAAGTAGTATTAAAGCGTCATGTATTTTGCTTTTAAAACGTTTCCAAAAACATTTGAGAATCCAAAAGTATAATCATTTTAAAGTGTATTTAATACAAAAGTTGAATGTATTCGTAGATTTTTAAATACAAAATGTGGAATAATTTTCCAGTACTCTTAATACCAAAAACAAAGTAATTTCCCAGTACTTAAAAAAAATTACTTATTTTGTTATTTTTTATTAGTAATTAAATTCATTTTAAATAATAAGTAAAAGAAGTTATGACATTTAAACGTAACTGATAAATACGTTGAATTTTCATGGTGTAGGGGTCTGGCGGCCTTTTGCTGCAGGCAACCAGCGACTAGTTTTCGACAAAATGGAACTTCTTTGCTGTATGCCAGTGGTATTGTTTTAAGGCATGTATTGGAAATTGAATAGTGCAAATATTTTCTTAATTTATATACTGTGGCCCACATCTTTTTTGACGCAGTTAAATATTTTTTAAAAACTGTTATATATATATATAAAACTTTTGTTTTAAATATAAAAAAACAAGTAGGAATGTTAATAATAGTGTTTTATTCATATTCAATAAAAAAACAACAAAAATGCGCATTGAATTCTCTGTAATGTAAAAAGCAAAATTATGTACATACCATTAAAATTTGAAAATTATTGTCTGTAATCATTCCTAATTGTGTTTTTGACTGAAACGTATTAAAAAAATTAATATAAGCATAGCACCGCGTACATCAATTGATATGCGTGAGTTATTATTAACGCACCATAAAAGTGAACAAACTCAGCGGAAAATTGCTGAAATGGTTAATTTAAGCTCTTCAACGTGAAAATATCTTTTACGTAAAAATCGTGTTGAAAACAAAGGTAGATAAGCTCCAAATAAAAATTGTACAGAAGGTGAGTCAAGTGGTTAGTGCAACAAATTCGCAAAAAATCCAGCAACAGCGCTCCGAAGCTGACTGTTATGGTTATGTTTACGAAAGACATGCCATCCTGAAACAATTCGCAGATAAATTGGCTACACTAAGAACACATTATGTAAAAGTGTTTTTAAGAAAATTTGTGGAACTCATGGCCTGTCCTGAAAATCACTTTACGCCGAAGCGATTTCAATTCACTTAAAAGGTGTTTTGCACATACAAATTATAATAATCAAGTGATTTTTATAAGGCAGTTAGAAATTACATGCATATTTTCTGTAAGTTCTTAGTTGTGAACTTAATAAATTGGTTGAAACATAATTTGATATTTTTTTCAACTGATTTTCGTAATAATATTCGTTTACTTTTCTTAGTGAAGTTCAGTAAGATTTACTCAGTAACAAACTTACAGAGAGTAAGACAAATTTACTCTCAAAATGAAAATTTTCTAAAAAAGTACGCGAACGGAAAATTTGCAATAATTTACAAGTTTGTTAAACAGCTGATTGTAAAACCAAATGCAAAAATAAATTATAACTGGTCGATATAAAAAAATACGATTCTTGTTGTAAAATCTTAAGCAGAAACTTTTAAGATGGTTTTCTTATCTTTTCTGCATAAAACAACGTATTTGTAAAACATTTTTTTGGTATTTACGAAAATTTAACGTGCCAACGCGGAACATTTTATACTGCCGTATCTGCTCCCACAACGATTGGACAATAGATTTCTTAGTTTGATATGCACTTTTTCTTGCCACACTTTTTCTTGCATCTTTTAACCCACTCGGACCATACCTTTCGTTTGATATGCACTTTCTCTTGCCACTGAAAAGTGCATCTTTTAACCCACTCGGACCATAAATTTCATCTTCCAGCGTTTCTCCAAAACTGGACGATAGATTTCTTAGCACGGTAGTTTTTCTGATTCCTCTGGTCCATACCTTTCGTTTGATATGCACTTTTTTTTGCCACTCTGAAAAGTGCATCTTTTATCCCACTCGGACCATAAATTTCATCTTCCAGCGTTTCTCCAAAACTGGACGATAGATTTTTTAGCACGGTAGTTTTTCTGATTCCTCTAGTCGATACCTTTCATTTGATGTGTACTTCTCCTTGCCACTCTTCCTAGTTTCACCTTATTACAGACTGGAATTTTTCAGTGATATTTGTTGATAATAAAAGACTTATAAAGTTTATATTTCTTAAAAATTTCTTTATTTTTCAATTAATTTACATTACTAATGTTATTTTTAAAATAAATCAGTACAATAAAGCCATTCCCATGACATAGCGACATAGCTTGCAATCGTTGTGGGAGCAGATACGGCAGTATAAAATTGTTCGCGTTGCCAACTTTTAAAAAAATCGATGCTAACGGCACGCACGTAACTTTTCGATCCTAATGGCACGCACGTGAAAATTTAAACACATTTTTTTCAATCATATGTTTTTTCTGCTTGTAAATTCTTGCTGGCAATAATTTGTGCAGTAAAAATTTGCAGAAAGAAGAAGAAACTGTCACTATATTCTCTCTTTTTCTTTATGTTTACTGAGTATTTGTGTAAACGAACGACATCCAGTAAAAATTTGTACAAATTTGTACAAATTATTGGGTAAACGAACATACTTATTAAGTAAACGAACGGAACTTATACTTTTACACATAAAAAACCTAAAAATTAACAAATTTTCAAAGACATTGTTTTGTACAAAACTGTATGTTTTTTCTGTGATTTTGCTATCCTTTTTTTGGATTCTAGTAGCGCAAAGCTTGGCGTGGTGCGTAACCAAAGGCCAGGGTGTCCCACAGATTGCAGTGTTCCAAATTATAAGTGCCCGTATACTCCAGACACGTTAGTTTAATCTTAATTAAAATTTTGGAAATGAAAATTACGATACGATGGGCATTGAAAAATGCCTACTTCTTAGACTGTTCACAAAATTTAAGCGCGCGGTAGCGTTAAAACAAATCCGAAATGTTGGCTTCACTAATAAATTCCGCGAATTTTACAATGAAAACTTACATGTTCGGAGTTGTAAACCAAGCCACAGAAATGACATCCAAGAGAAGTTCTTTTCCTGATATTGTGAAGAAAAACACTATCGTAGGTGTGCCTAGATAAAAGTCAATTAATAATCTTAATGTCCCTTGGAACCTTGTCAGACCGCTTATACCACTGTACATTTGAAATAGCAGGAAACAAAAAAAGATAGCGCCCTAAAGTCGAGACTGCTCAATGTAGTGTTCCACTCATGTCTCAGGAAGGCTTTAATCGATCTCATCATAGTTAAAACTAACGACCGTCAGGCCACAATACAAGAAGCCTGTTTCGCGATGTAATCAACTTTCTCATTGAAAAAAAAAACAACCACATGTGAGAGAACCCATATATAGTATGGAGATTACTAAAGCACGAATCATCAACAAACCTATGAATGTCATGAACTAAATAGTTCAGCCGTTCCCGCTAACTTTTTCTTCACGGACCCTTTGCGAAATTTCTACTGGCTGACGAAGCCAGAAATTTTTTATATTTTTTTTAAATTAAAATAAAAACATTTAAATACAAATATTAAAAATAGAATCAATAAAAACATGGTGAAACGTTTTCATTAGAATTTACAGAATTTAAGTTATTTACCAGATAAAATTTTTTGGTTGAATCTTTTAATTTAGGAGCTTTTCTATGAAAAAGTTTCTAAGAATCTGCGATTTTTTAATATTAAAAATTGATTCTTAAACATTCTTATAATCTGCTCCTTTTTAGAGAAAATAATGTGTATTCAATTAAGCCAAAAATTGCCGGAGTCTGAAAAGTCCTAAGAATTGGAATACCCCATATACATTTAACTACCCTTTCAGTTTATATTCCTCAAGAGAAGAGATAAAATACGATTTAATAAATTCCAAGGGAGTTCCAGTATTTTTATTAAATGGAGGGTACTTAATCAATTTTATCCTGTCAGACAGACCATGAGAAACAAGATGGGTAACCTTAACAAATATATGTTTGAGTTTGTGATAAAGATACGAATAAGTTTTTATTGAGTGCCGGAGCAGTTTTAATATCATAAAACAAGTTTTAATTAAATAATATAATCTTTAGTAACTTCTTGGCAGCCAAGAGAACTGATCTTAAATGGGGCGGAAGTTCATTCGCCAAAAGATAAATCACATGAACCGGGGTCCAAAGATTTAGACCGAGGCAACGTCTAACATTCTGGAAAAATCGGATTCCGTTATTTAGCTTCTGTAAAAATTCAGTGCAACACTAGGCCTAATACCTGCCCTAATATGTACCAGTCAGTTTTTTCAACAGCCGACTCCTGCGTCACACGCTGAGTAATCATTCAAAGTTAAGGTGTTCTTTATCGTCATGCCAAGAAATTTAAAAGACTTAGAGCTAGTTTTTTGGATGTACTTCAACCTTGTTTATTGGTTTAAACTTGGAATGCTGTTTTTGGGATCCAGTTTATTTTGTTTCAATTTGAGTTTAACTGCGCAAGATTGGCCAGTTGAACCTAAGTTACAGATGTCAAAACACACACATCTGATGAAAATCATCTCCAACTAATACCATTAGATACTCAATTTCTCATGTTGAAAAATTCGTTGAGTGCTTGGGTTCCGTTATTTTTTATGTTATTATTTTATTTTATATGTATATTATTTATTTTTCTATTTATTTATATTCTATATAAAGCACGAACACGTGCTTTTGTTTGAAAAAATATTTGTTTTGATTTTTTATTAAATATTTTTAATGCTACCATATTTTTGGTTAAAAAATATAAAATTTTGTTGGTATAAAATATGGCAGCATTACCTTATCTGTTAACTCTTAAACTACTACAGAAAAACAACAAGTGGGATCAAAGCCAGTTTAAATTTATTTTCAGTGTAACTAATAAGCCATTAAACCATGTTTAACTCAGATCAAAAAAACTAGCTCTTAGATGTATCAATGGGAATAACGTCAATTGATATACTAATCCGCTGTGTAGGAGCAACACCAAAGTTCATCGCCCTCATCTTGGAAATGATAAAAAAAGAGATTACCAGAGTTATGTATATTTTTTTAATATTTATGTAATTGGCGATTTTATCGAAGATGAAGGATTTTGTTTTTTTAAAAAAGCAATGCGTATATATTGTTACAATTTTACACTTTATACAAACGTTGATTTATTTACCTTTTAAATAAATCGAGTTCCTTCTATATTGCAAATAACAAACACTGTTTGAAATTATTTATAGCTTTATTTATTTATAACAGTCACAAAAAATTACAGAAAAACACTTAAATAGCACACTTTATTTACACGATGTAGATAGACTAAACGTTAGCCACACTTTAGTTCTTCACACTCTGCGTTTTACTTATCAACTGAACTGCTGCGTCACCGAGTACCAGTATTTATATGAGTAGTCAGGTATACTAGTTATTTCCAGTTTATTACGACACTATATTTTTCTAGCTGTCAAAATTCGTGTAAAGAAATTTCTAATTCTATAAATTTCTTGTAACACTGCCGCCCACTTAAGCCTGTTCGTCCCTAACAGACATAGCTATTCCTTTTCCATAGTTGGCTAGTCGTTCTAGATGAACAACCTTCATTTTGGACCTTGGGCTCTGATCTTTCTGTATTCTGTATACCACATCATTCAAACTTTTAATTACTCTATAGGGTCCGTCCCAATGCGTTTGTATTTTAGGAGATAATCCTTTTTTTCGTTGCCGGTTAAATAGCAGAACCAGCTGACCCTCATTAAATCCTTCAGAATTTGCTGACCTATCATACCTCGCCTTCATCTTATCGCTGATTATTTTAATTCGATTGCGAACAAACTCATGAAGCTCGTTAAGGTTTTCTTGTTTTCCGGGAAGCGTTGTCGTTGTCTTTATCTATAGCGGCCGGCTTAACACCAAATTCTAAATCGCCAGGCAATTTAAGTTCCGATTTGAAAATAATTTTTGCAGGCGTCCGGGAGGTGGAATTGTGAACAGCCGATCTATATGCCAGCAGAAATTTGGGGATGTGTTCGTCCCAGTCCTTCTGATGAGTACTGACCACTTTTCTTAAGTATTCCTCTAAAGTGCGATTGAATCTTTCGACCATATCATCAGATTGCGGATGCAACGGGGTGGTTCTTGTTTTTCTTATTCCATACAACTCACACATTTCCTTGAAGATAGCAGATTCAAAATTCCTTCCCTGGTCAGAGTGTAATTCTATCGGAACATCGTACCGGCACACCCAGTTGTTTATAAATGCGCTTATTATCGTTCTGGCTTCCTGGTTCGGTATAGCGTATACCTCAGGCCATTTACTGAAATAGTCGATCACCACAAGAACGTAACGGTTTCCGGAATCACTGACAGGGAAAGGGCCTGCTACATACATTGCTATCCGCTCAAATGGGGCACCCGAGTTGGATTGTTGAAGTTGCCCACAACTTCTCCTTACTGGTCCTTTAGCTGCGATGCATTGCGCGCAATTTGCTATCCAATCGCTTACAGCTTGCTGGCAGCCGACCCAGTAGAATCGTTGTTTTAACTTCTCTAAGGTTTTCGTGACACCGAGATGACCACCACTGGGACCGTCATGGAACTCTTTTTAATACTTCGTCTATTTTGCTTGACGGCACCACAATTAGCTTTGTCTCAGTTTAGCCGTCCGCACTTTCCCATATACGGTATAAGGAGTGATTAATTACCCGTAGACTGTTCAACTGGGCCCAATATGCCTTCATCAGCGGACTTTCACCTGATATCTGCTCGCGGGTAGGCCTCCTGTTTTCTTCTTTGGCTGATATAATCTTTGACAGTATGGGGTCATTCTGTTGCGCCGCCGACCAGGCTTCACTTGACTCAATATGCGTTAGTCTTATATCAAAATACACTCTTTTCCTTCAGCCCTCGAACAATGTTTGCACACTAAATTACATGGGCGTCTTGAAAAGGCGTCCGCATTGCAATGCTTTATGCCTTTCCTGTGCTCGATGCTGAAATCATAGCTTTGAAGTCGTTCAATCCAACGAGCAGCAGCCACCTGAGTGCAGAATGGTCGGTTCTTAGTTTAAAGTGTTGACCATACAGATACTTGTGGTAGTGCTTTACACATTCTACCGCCGCCAAGAGTTCCCGTCGCGTTACGCAGTAGCTTTTTTCAGGCTTCGAAAGTACTCGACTGTAGTGGCCTATGATTTTTTCGGTTCCATTGATAACCTGCGAAAGCACACCTCCTATTCCGTATCCGCAGGATATCCAAGAATCGGTGCCGTACATAATAACTCCTTGTTCTTGAGCTTCACCCCAATGAAATGGTCGCGCCTTCTTTGTCAGCTCATGTAGACTTGCAGCCACACTGGCAAAATTTGATACAAATCGTCGGTAGTATGTGCAGAGACCTAGAAAGCTGCGCAACTTGTGCAGATTTTTCGGGCAAGGCCAATCTTTTACAGCCCGAATCTTATCTTCATCGGTTGATATACCCTCTGCAGTTACGTGGTGCCCCAAATACTTGACTTCCCCCTGAAGCAGTGTACATTTCTTTGCGCTACGCTTGAGTCCAGCCACAGATATTCGTCTTAAAACTTCTCCTAAGTTCTTCAGGTGTTCATCGAAAGTTTTTCCCATGACAATTATGTCATCAAAGTACTCTTGGCAAGTTTTCCAGTGGAGTCCTTTCAGCACATTTTCCATTATCCGCTCGAATGTTGCTGAAGCATTGCAGAGTACAAAGGGCATCACATTAAACTGCCATAATCCGTCACCTGTGCTAAAGGCAGTTTTCTCCTTGTCTTGGCCACAAAATTCTACTTGCCAATAACCAATTTGAAAGTCCAATGTGGAGAACCATTTGGTTCCTGCTTGCGTGTCTAGAGTGTCGTCAATTAGTGTATAGCTGTCCTTCTTGGTGATATCGTTTAGTTTTCTGTAATCAACACAGAATCGGGTGCTGCCATCTTTTTTCTTAACTAAAACTATAGGCGAGCTCAATGGGCTAGAAGATGGTTCGATTACTTCACTACGCTCCATTTCGTTGACTAACTCCTTTACTTCATTTCGTTTTGCTAGAGAATACTTCTGGGAGCCTGCTTTATTGGCCTCGCTTCCCACTTTGCTTTCTCATGGCGAAGGCAGAGCCGTATTTCCTGATTAATTATTTGGCTTTATTTCTATCAGGCGGCGCCAGTTCTTTTACCCATTTTTCCACATATTCTGACAGCATCTCTCGATCTTCAACGGACGCACTGGAAGGTTCCAAGTTCTTTTCGCAACTGATATTTGATAGGTTCAGTACTCTTACAGGAACTCTTTTGTCTTTGCTGGTTTTCACGAGGGCTTTCGCTGTAATTAGGTCACTTTTTATTTCTGATGGTTTTACCACCCACAAGCTGCCGTCCTCACAATCTCCCTCCATACGCACCCATACTAAAGTTTCTGCCCGTGCTGGTAGTTTTTGGTGGCTGATGGTAACTAGCTTTCTTACCTGATCCTCGCGTTCATATCCAACACAAAGGGGTATTTCAACATTCTGCCAAATCATAAGTTTTTGCCCCATATGCAGGTTAATGCCGTGACTAATCATAAAATCAGCACCAATAATTACTTCGTCCACAATATCGGCAACAATAAATACGTGACTGACGCTTATGTTGGCAATTGTTAGTTTCACATTAACCTTACCATAGACAGGAGCCTGCTCTCCAGTAGCAATTCGCAAACTTACCCCGTGCAATGGTTCAACTGGCTTTCTAATTATATCGGGCCTGATGATGGACTGTGATGCTCCTGTATCTATGGTTAAAATGTGGTTTTGTCCGTTGATGCACCCATAAGCAGTAAGATTGCTTTTCCCCTGCTGTGCTATTGATATGGAGATTGTGGGGCCATCGGTTGTGGGAGCTAGCTCATGCCCCGTAGTGCTAGCTCTTTTTAGTTTAACGGTGGTTTCTGGTCGGTCCGAAGGCTCTTCCTTGGTGCTTTGCAGTTTCGCTGAAAGTGTCCCACTTTACCGCAGTTGTAGCATTTGTCCTTTAGTTTGCCTCCCTTTTCACCTAATGCCTTCATAACTGCCTTCCTAACTGCCTCTGTTAACTTCGTGCTTATATCTGCCTCTTTTTCAGCAGTCACTTCGAGGCTACGCACCTTAAATATTTGTGGCTTGGAAATCACCTTTGCAGTCTCTTGGGCGAGCGCGAATGAGACAGTTTCAGCAAAAGTCAGCTGCACCAACTGCTCAATCTCTGTCGCAAAATCTTGCAATGACTCATTTGCTTTCGCTGCAGTGTCACCATTATGTCGTCATAATTATTTCTGCAGGTGATTGCCACACTTTCTAGAATTTCTGCAGCGTTTCCTTTTAAGGCCAGAATCAACTCTATCTTTTTCTTAGATGTTCCACATATTTCTGGCGGCAACTGTCTCGAACTGGAACTTAAGAACATTTAACGGTATGGTGCCATCAAAAGTAGGGGCCTTTGCTCTTCCAGAACTTTCCTGAATAACTCGTACTGGACCCTCTTGACATTGGAGATTATTTTCTTTATTTTCTAGATCTTGTAGTTTTCTTTTAACATCTTGGGTTTGTACCTCGAATCTATCTACGCCGTTCTCTAAGTCGGAAACTCTTTTTGGAGACCTCAGAGATTTCCCCATTAGTGGCTCTAGAAGTTTCTTGATGTTTCTCTTCCATCTTAGCTAGCAATTTCCCGTTCGTTTCCATTTTAGTTAACAGTTTCTCATTATCTGCTCTAGAAACTTCTAGTAGCTTCTGGTTGTCCGCTCTTGATGTTTTCTGAAGTTTAGCCAACATTTTTTCTTTGTTTGCTCTAGAGGTTTCTAGCAGTTTCTCATTTTTTCCATCTTTTCCATCATAGCAGCCAACATTGCGCTTAACTCCATATTACCTTCTGTTTTACGGGTACTAACCTCCACTGCTTCTTTTTCGCCAAATTTGTAAGTCGCAATGTCAATGTTACGCCGCTCGAATTCCTCTATCAGCCTCTTGCAATTCCGTCTTATTACCTCCTGTAGCTCCAACTTAATCAACTCCTTCTTGAGTTGTTCCACTTTAAGCTCCTCCAATTTCATGACTGCTTATTATTTTGCAATTCCACTTCTGACACCAATTGTTACGATAAAATCGTTGATTTATTTACCTTTTAAATAAATCGAGTTCTTTCTATTTTGCAAATAATAAACACTGTTTGAAATTATTTATAGCTCTGTTTATTTATAACAGTCACTAAAAATTACAGAAAAACACGCACACTTTATTTACACGATGTAGATAGACTAAGCGTTAGCCACACTTTAGTTCTTCACACTCTGCGTTTTACTTATCAACTGAACTGCTGCGTCACCGAGTACCAGTATTTATTTCTAGTTTATTACGACACTAGATTTTTCCAGCTGTCAAAATTAGTGTAAAGAAATTTCTATTACTAGAAATTTCTTGTAACACTGCCGCCCACTTAAGCCTGTTCGTCCCGAAGAGACATAGCTATTCCTTTTCCATAGTTGGCTAGTCGTTCTAGATGAACAACCTTCAGTTTGGACCTTGGGCTCTGATCTTTCTGTATTCTGTATACCACATCATTCAACCTTTTCATAATAATCCTTTCTTTCGTTGCGGGTTAAATAGCAGAACCAGCTGAGCCTCATTAAATCCTTCAGAATTTGCTGCCCGATCGTACCTCGCCTTCAACTTATCGCTGACTATTTTAATTCGATTGCGCACAAACTCATGAAGCTCGTTAAGGTCTTCTTGTTCCTGAAAAGCGTTCTCTTTATCTGTAGCGGCGGCTTAGCACCAAATTCTAAATCGCCAGGCAATTTAAGTTCCGTTCCGAAATTTTTTTTTGCATGTGTCCGGGAGGTGGAATCATGAACAGCCGATCTACATGCCAGCAGAAATTTAGGGATGTGTTCGTCCGAGTCCTTCTGATGTGCACTGACCACTTTTCTCAAGTATTCCTCGACCATATTCGACCATACCATCAGATTGTGTATGCAGCGGGGTGGTTCTTGTTTTTCTTATACCATACAACTCACACATTTCCTTAAAGATAGCAGATTCAAAATTCCTTCCCTGGTCAGAGTGTAATTCTAATGGAACACCGTAGCGGCACACCCAGTTGTTCACAAATGCGCTTATTATCGTTTTGGCTTCCTGGTTCGGTATAGCGTATACCTCAGGCCATTTACTGAAATAGTCGATCACCACCAGAACATAGCGGTTTCCGGACGGGGAAAGGGCCTGAAACATCCATTGCTATCCGCTCAAATGGGGCACCCGAGTTGTATTGTTGAAGTTGCCCACGACTTCTCCTTACTGGTCCTTTAGCTGCGATGCATTGCGCGCAATTTGCTATCCAGTCGCTTACAGATTGCTTGCAGCCGACCCAGTAGAATCTTTGTTTTAACTTCTCTAGGGTTTTAGTGACACCGAGATGACCACCACTGGGACCGTCATGGAACTCTTTTAACACTTCGTCTATTTTGCTTGACGGCACCACAATAAGCTTTGTCTCAGTTTTTCCATCCGCACTTTCCCACTGGGCCCAATACGCCTTCATTAGCGGACTTTCAGCTGATATTTGTTCACGGGTAGGCCTCCTGTCCTCTGCTTTGGCTGACAGAATTTTTGACAGTATGGGGTCATTTTGTTGCGCCGATGACCAGCCTTCACTTGTCTCAATATGCGTTAGTCTTATATCAACGATGCACTCTTTACCTTCAGCCCTCGAACAATGTTTGCACTCTAAATTGTAGGGGCGTCTTGAAAGGGCGTCCGCATTGCAATGCTTTATGCCTTTCCTGTGCTCGATGCTGAAATCATAGCTTTGAAGTCGTTCAATCCAACGAGCTAGCTGCCCTTCTGGTTATTTAAATTGCAGCAGCCACCTGAGTGCAGAATGGTCGGTTCTTAGTTGAAAGTGCTGACCATACAGATACTTGTGGTAGTGCTTTACACATTCTACCGCCGCCAAGAGTTCCCGTCACGTTACGCAGTAGTTTCTTTCAGGCTTCGAAATACTCAACTGTAATAGCCTATCACTTTTTCGGTTCCATTGATAACCTGCGAAAGCACTCCTCCTATTCCGTATCCGCTTGCATCGCTATCCAGCACAAATTTTTCCCCGGCCACAGGATATCCAAGAATCGGTGCCGTACATAATAACTCCTTGAGCCTTAGGAATGCTTGTTCTTGAGCTTCACCCCAATGAAATGGTCGCGCCTTCTTAGTCAGCTCATGTAGACTTGCAGCCACACTGGCAAAATTTGGTACAAATCGTCGGTAGTATGTGCAGATACCTAGAAAACTGCGCAACACGTGCAGATTTTTCGGGCAAGGCCAATCTTTTACAGCCCAAATCTTATCTTCATCGGTTGATATACCCTCTGCAGTTACGCGGTGCCCCAAATACTTCCCTCTGGAACAGTGTACATTTCTTTGCGCTAAGCTTGAGTCCAGCAGCTGATATTTGACTTAAAACTTCTGCTAAGTTCTTCAGGTGTTCATCGAAAGTTTTTCCCATGACAATTATGTCATCAAGGTACACTAGGCATGTTTTCCAGTGGAGTCCTTTCAGCACATTTTCCATTAACCGCTCGAATGTTGCTGGAGCATTGCAGAGCATTGTGCTAAAGGCAGTTTTCTTCTTGTCTTGCTTACAAATTTCTACTTGCCAATAACCACTTTGCAAGTCCAATGTGGAGAACCATTTGGTTCCTGCTAGCGTGTCTAGAGTGTCGTCAATTCTCGGTAGTGGATAGCTGTCCTTGGTGATATCGTTTAGTTTTCTGTAATCAACACAGAATCGGGTGCTGCCATCTTTTTTCTTAACTAAAACTATAGGCGAGCTCCATGGGCTAGAAGATGGTTCGATTACTCCACTACGCTCCATTTCGTTGACTAACTCCTTTACTTCATTTCGTTTTGCTAGAGGAATACTTCTGGGCGCCTGCTTTATTGGCCTCGCTTCACCAGTATTTATTCGGTGTTTTACAATTGCCGTTCTTCCTTGACTTTGGATTTTCATGGCGAAGACAGAGCTGATTAGCTGTTTGGCTTTATTTCTATCAGGCGGCGCCAGTTCTTTTACCCATTTTTCCACATATTCTGCCAGCATCTCTCGATCTTTAACGGACGCACTGGATGGTTCCAAGTTCTTTTCGCAACTGATTATTGCTTCTGGCGCAGTACATTTGGCTATTTCAGAGTTCGCTCTGACAACTTTTTCCCAATTTGATAGGTTCAGTACTTTTACAGGAACTCTTTTGTCTTTGCTGGTTTTCACGAGGGCTTTCGCTGTAATTAGGTCACTTTTTATTTCTGATGGTTTTACCACCAATAAGCTGCCGTCCTCACAATCTCCCTCCATACGCACCCATACTAAAGTTTCTGCCCGTGCTGGTAGTTTTTGGTGGCTGATGGTAACTAGCTTTCTTACCTGATCCTCGCGTTCATATCCAACACAAAGGGGTATTTCAACATTCTGCCAAATCATAAGTTTTTGCCCCATATGCAGATTAATGCCGTGCCCAATCATGAAATCTGCACCAATTATTACTTCGTCCACAATATCGGCAACAATAAATACGTGATTGACGCTTATGTTGGCAATCGTTAGTTTTACATTTATTTTACCATAGACATAGGCAGGCTCCCCAGTAGCTGTGCGCAGACTTACCCCGTATAGTGGTTCAACTGCATTTTTCACTAAATCGGGCCTGATGATGGACTGTGATGCTCCTGTGTCTATCGTAAAAATGTGCTTTCGCCCGTTGATGTACCCATAAGCAGTAAGATTGCTTTTCTCCTGCTGTATTACTGATATGGAGATTGTGGGGCCATCGGTTGTGGGAGCTAGCTCATGCCCCGTAGTGCTAGCTCTTTTTAGTTTAACGGTGACTCTTGAGGAGATTGCTGATCGGCTCTGAGGCTCTTTCTGGGTGCTTTGCAGTTTCGCTGAAAGTGTCCCACTTTACCGCAGTTGTAGGATATGTCCTTTGGTTTGCTGCGCTTTTCACCTAATGCTTTCATAACTGCCTCTGTTAACTCTGTTAACTTGGTGCTTATATCTTTTTCAGCAGTTACTTCGAGGTTTCGCACCTTAAATATTAGTGGCTTAGAAATCACCTTCGCAGTCTCCTGGGCCAGCGCGAATGAGACAGTTTCAGCAAAAGTCGATTTTTGCGTAGCACACACCGCATGTCTCACATCAGAATCCCGAATTCCATTGACAAATGCTTCAATTTTGAACTGATCTAAGAATGGATGATTTTCACCTGGATAAGTCAGCTGCACCAACCGCTCAATCTCTGTCGCAAAATCTTGCAATGACTCATTTGCTTTCTGCAGTCTACCTCTTAGTTCCATTCTGTATATTTCTTTTTTGTGTTCGCCACCATACTTCCGCTGCAGTGCCACCATTATGTCGTCATAATTATTTCTGCAGGTGATTGGCACACTTTCTAGAATTTCTGCAGCGTTTCCTTTTAACGCCAGAATCAACTCTATAGCTTTTTCTTCGATGTTCCACATATTTCTGCGGCAACTGTCTCGAACTGGAACTTGAAAACATTAAACGGTACGCTGCCGTCAAAAGTAGGGGCCTTTGCTCTAGCAGAACTTTCCTGAATAATTCGAACGGAACCCTCTTGGCATTGGAGATTTTTTACTTTATTTTCTAGATCTTGTAGTTTTCTTTCAACATCTTTGGCTTGTACTTCCACACCGTTGTCTTAAGTCTGACAACTTCTTGTCAAATCTGTCCATTTTCTCATTAGTGGCTCTAGAAGATTCTTGAAGCTTTTCTTCCACCTTAGCTAACAATTTCTCGTTGTCTGCTCTCGATGTTTTTAGCAGTTCCATTTTCGTCTTACCTAAAAGTTTTTCGTTGTCTGCTCTAGAAGTTTCTAAAAGTTTCTGGTTGTCTGCTCTAGAAGTTTCTAAAAGTTTCTGGTTGTCTGTTCTAGAAGTTTCTAACAATTTCGCGTTGTTGTCTTCCATCTTTTGCATCATAGCAGCCAACATTGTGCTTAACTCCATATTATCTTCCAATTTACGGGTACTAACCTCCATTGCTTCTTTTTCTTTAAATTCGTAAGTCGCAATGTCTATGTTACGCCGCTCGAATTCCTCTATTAGCCGTTTTTGCAATTCCGTCTTATTACCTGCTGTCGGTAGCTCCAATTTGCTCAATTCCTTTCTATATTGCAAATAATAAACACTGTTTGAAATTATGTATAGCTCTATTTATTTATAACCGTTACTAAAAATTACAGAAATACACTTTAATAGCACACTTTATTTACACGATTTAGATAGACTAACCGTTAGCCACACTTTAGTTCTTCACACTCTGCGTTTTACTTATAAACTGAACTGCTGCGTCACCGAGTACCAGTATTTATATGAGTAGTCAGGTATTCTAGTTATTTCTAGTTTATTACGACACTAGATTTTTCCAGCTGTCAAAATTAGTGTAAAGAAATTTCTATTACTAGAAATTTCTTGTAACAATATCTATAGCTTCATGATCGGCTATTTTATTTTCCCCGTTATTTCTTACAGACACTTTATTATAATTTGTTATAACTAAATCTATTTTTTTTTGTATTTTCTGTAATTCTTGCATATTCAGTAACTATTTGTTTAAGACCATTATAATTTAGAATACATTGTATTTTATTTTTATATGTATTATCTTTGCACCAATCTATTTTAAAATCGCCAGCTATAATTATATCATAATTTGTTTCACATATTTCCTCAATTATTTCTTCAAATGCTGCGCAATGTTCTGCTTCGTCACTACTAGGAGACCTGTAAACGGCTGTAAGATAAGCACTTATGCAATATTTTGAGTCAACAATTTTGTTACTAAATATTTTTACATTCCAATGTTTTCTGAAATAGATTATAACACCACCAGTTCGTGTAGAATTAGAAAATGTGGCATAGTGATCATATTCTTGCTGTCTTATGTCCTCTGTAATATGCGTTTTGGAAAATATTATAAACTCAGGTTTTTTTAAGGCAGCAATTATTTCAATTTGGTTAAAGTTGTTGGTTAAACCCTGTACATTTGTATACATACTTATTTTCTTTGGTTGTTAAACATTAAATCCTAATCTCCTCATCTTTACATTCAATTTGTTCTGGTATACTGGACATTCCTTACTTGAGGTGCTGTGATTTTCATCAAGTGCTAAATTAAGTTTTTTGTTTGATCTTATAAAATTAATACATTTTTGAATAATTTGTTCATTACACTCTTGATTTAGGACTTCCGTGGCAGTTCGCTGCTTTATGGTTGAAGCATCTACATTTATAATAAATTAACAAATCTGTACTACCAAAGACTACATTTCTCCCATTCAATATTTATTTTTTGTGCTGATAATACTTTTGTGTATGATTCATTATCTATTGCAATCTTTACATTATATATAATTTTATTATATTTATTTGTAAACACGTTTTTTTTTTATTTGGACTTACCTATAATCCATTAATAAAGCAACATATTGTATTGGGAATTAAAAATAGGGAAAAGGAACTAAAAAACAATACTATTATCCAATTATTGGTATTTCCAAACAACTTTAAAAATAAAATTTGGTCAGTAACTGCGTACAGTAGGGGCAATCATTTATTTAGTGAATGTAGTAGCAAATTAGTACAATCTATCAAATTTATCCTTATCAAATATGCCATTAAATTAGGGTTTCAATGGAACCAACCGAATTGTGGATTATATTGATTTTAAAGATTATATTGATTTTAAACTATTGAATTTTAAACTATATTTTTTTCCTAACAAATGAATTCATTTCAAAATTAGCCATCACCATAAGAATTTGTGGTGTAGTAGAGAGCTAGCCTAGTACTCCGAATATCCGAGTTCAAATCCCGGAAAAGGCAAACATTTAAGTTTTTTTTTAATTAAAATTAAATATTAAAATGTTTAAATAGCAAATAAAGCAAGGAATGTTATAAGTAGTAGTGGTGCAGTAAGCGTGTAAACTATGAATGTCCAGGTTCGATATCGGAAAAATTGAAAAATAAAATTTTTCTTTAAATAAAATTTGGGGAACGTAATAATATTTATGTGGAATAAAAATATTAAATTTATAATTTAATATGAAGATAGTTATCGTAACCGCCATAATTCGATTGGCAATAAATTTGGTAGCCACAACTGATATTGTTTTCTGGGTGTATGGAAAATGGTACAGAATATAGAGGTATTGTTGCACTTTGACCTGAATATGGTTTTACACGAACTGGTAGGATCAATATGATCATTATCAAAATTCACCATAATTTTTGCTGTCCCATCCGGAATATACAAAAGTGATCGGTCTTCACACGACCTGGTCTTATTTAAGAGAAGCGTAAAATTTTATCATTATAATTTTAAAAAAATCGTAATTTAAATATAATGCATCATTATTTTCTCCGCCAAAGTTGGACAAATCATTTGATAATTAATGATTACGATTTTGATATCCACAACCATCAGAGTAAATTGTGAAAGGCAACGAATCAGATAAGCAGTATGTTTTTAAATGATATAATTATACAAGAAAAAAATGTGGAGGCGGACAATATGTGAAATTTGTAGAATAATTGCAAAAATGTTAATTTTGAGCTACACCTATGAAACTTTTCGAGTTATGGTATTTTTTATTTGAAAAAAAAATTGATTTTTGAAAACTTTTTTAAAGGTAATAAGGTAAAAAAAACAACGAATCTGCTGTATGTAAGCATTAAAAATATGCACATATTTACAAACATAGTGCAAAATAATTTATACTACAGTAAAACCTCCCATTACGAACACTTAAAAAATTATCTTTCTTTAAGGGTCGCTATTAATTATTGAAATGTTACTCTTTATATAACTTTACACAAAAATTAATACGGGTAAACTCGTAACAATTGGTGTCAGAAGTGGGATTGCAAAATAATAAGCAGTTATGAAATTGGAGGAGCTTAAGGTGGAACAGCTCAAGAAGGAATTGAACAAGTTGGAGCTGCCGACAGCAGGTAATAAGACTGAATTGCAAAAGAGGCTGATAGAGGAATTCGGTCGGCGTAACATTGACATTGCGAATTTGATGAAAAAGAAGCAATGGAGGGTAGTACATCATAGCAGCAATGTTGGCTGCTATGATGGAAAAGATGGAAACGTCTAGAGTGGACAACGAGAAAACGTTAGTTTAATTTCAGGAAACTTCTAGAGCAGACATCGAGAAACTATTTACCAAGATGGAGGCAAACGAGAAATTGCTAATGAAGATGGAAGAAAAAATTCAAGAAACTTCTAGAGAAATTTGCGAGGTTTCAAAAAGAGTTTCCGACTTAGAGAATGACGTAGATAGATTCGACGTACAAACCAAAGACGTTGAGAGAAAACTTTAACATCTAGAAAATAAAGTAAATAATCTCCAATGTCAAGAGGGCCTAGTACGAATTATTTCGAAAAGTTCTGGTAGAACAAAGGCCCCTAATTTTGATGGCAGCATACCGTTTAATGTTTTTAAGTTCCATTTTGAGACAGTTGCTGCCAGAAATGTGTGGAACAAGGAAGAAAAGGCTATAGAGTTGATTCTGGCCTTAAAAGGCAATGCAGCAGAAATTCTAGAAAGTGTGCCAATCACCTACAGAAATAATTATGACGACATAATGGTGGCACTGCAGCGAAAGTATGGTGGCAAAGACAAAAAAGAAATATTCCGAATGGAACTAAGAACTGCAGAAAGCAAATGAGTCATTGCAAGATTTTGCGACAGAGATTGAGCGGTTGGTGCAGCTGAATTATCCAGGTGAAAATCATCCATTCATAGATCAGTTTAAAATTGAAGCATTTGTGAATGGAATTCTGATGTAAGACATGCGGTGTGTGCTGCGCAAAAATCGACTTGCTGGAACTGTCTCATTCGCGCTGGCCCAAGGGATTGCAAATGTGTTTTCCAAGCCAAAAATTTTCAAGGTGCGTAACCTCGAAGTAACTGTTGAAAAGGCTATAAACACCAAGTTAACAGAGGCAGTTATGATGGCATTAGGTGAAAAGCGAAGCAAACCGAAGGACAAATGCTACAACTGCGGTAAAGTGGGACACTTTCAGCGAGACTACAAAGCACCAAGAAAAAGCCTCCGGGCCGATCAGCCCTACCTGCGAGCAGATATCAGATGAAAGTCCACTGATGAATGCTTATTGGGTCTAGTGGAATAGCCTACAAGTGATAAGCCATTGCTTATACCGTATATGGGAAAGTGCAGACGGCAAAGCTAAAACTAAATTGATTGTGGTGCCGGCATCTGGAATAAACGAGGTATTGAAGGAGTTCCATGACGGTCCCAGTGGTGGTCATCTAAGTGATACAAAAACAATAGAGAAGTTAAAACAACGGTTTTACTGTCAACAAGCTGTAGGCGATTGGATAGCAAATTGCGCGCAATGCATCGCAGCCAAAGTAACAGTAAAAAGAAGTCGTGGACAACTTCCGGAGTGCAAATCGACCGCTCAGAAAAATCTTTGGAACGGAACTCAAGTTACCTGGTGATATAGAATTTGGTGTTAAACTTGCCGCAACAGATACAGACAACGACAACTCTTGCCGGAAACAAGAAGTCCTTAACGAGCTTTTTGAGTTTGTGCGCTATCGAATTTAAATGGTCAGTGATAAGATGAAGGCGAGGTACGATCGAGCATCGAATTCCGAAGGATTTAATGAGGGCCAGCTGGTTCTGCTGTCAAGCCCGCAACGAAAGAAAGGATTATCTCCCAAACTACAAACGCATCGGGACGGACCCTACCGGGTGATTAAAAGGTTAAATGATGTGGTCTCTAAAATACAGAAATATCAGAGCCCCAAGGTCTAAGATGAAGGTTGTGCATCTGGAACGACTAGCTGATTATGGGAAGGTGAAAAGTGGGCGGCAGTGTTACAGAAATTCCATTTACTCGTTGAAATACAAATCCCCATATGTTATCCCTGAAATATAAACCAATTCAATGGCAACCCTTCACCATAACTAATGTTTCTTATGTCAAACTTGTTGTCATTAGATTGATTTAAAGCCGCTACCATACGTTTTTTTAATGCATACGAAATTTTATCATCGAAAAAAGCCAGAGCTGGAGATTTTGGTGATTAATACCATAAATGATTGCAAAATTTGTGTAGTTATTCTCGACTTATATTTTCATCAATTGAATTGTAAGCATATAATGTTTTTAGTAAAGTTAAATCTTGATTAGGAGCAACTTGCAGCAACAAGATCTTCCATCCAAACTTTTAAGTATATTTTTATTATAAAAATACAAATGTCTCTTATACCATTTTTCTCATAGTCGGTCAAAATGAAAACGTACCGAAATATAAATATTTTCAAGCAATATATTGCCTTGGACATCCATCGGGCATGGTGAAAGGCCTCCGGCATTCGAAAAGTAAACTTTGGAACCGTTCCTCCAAGAAAAACTACTGCTATTTGGAGAAGTTCCTTGTAATCGTCCCGTGGTTGCTTTTCTTTAAGACTTTTTTTCTGCAAACTCTGTTATCTCTGTTGTATCGCCAAGTACATTTTTCACGTAATGATTTTTAACTCCAGGCTTAAAGTTATGTTTATTAACTTTACTTCAACCATCTCTAAATCTATTAAACTGTGGGACACTTGGGCCAGTTGAAATAGGGAAATACCTCTCCGAACCGTTCAGTACCAAACAAGGCTTCAGACAAGGTGACAGTTTATCATGTGACCTTTTCAATTTGCTGCTTGAGAAGGTTTTACGAGATGCAGCAGTAAACTTAAACGATACAATATTCATCAAACAACATATGCTTCTCGCATATGCCGATGACATCGACATAATATGTCGATCCCTGCAAGAAGTAACTGCAACCTTTTCAAGAATCGAAAAAAAATCGGCGAAACTGGGTCTGGCAGTAAATGAAGGCAATACTAAGTTGATGGTTTCAATGTACAAAACTGCTTTGAGACTTCGAGGTAATGGAAAAGTTCATCTACCTCGGTGCCGCCATAGACTCAATAACATCAGTTTCGGTATAAAACGAAGGATAATTATGGCCAATCGATGCTACTTTGGTCTGAGCAATCGATTTAAAAATAAGGCATTCTCTCGGCAGACAAAACTAACGCTATACAAAACGCTAATCATACCCGTCCTCTTATATGGTGTAGAAGCATGGGTGCTTTCACAAGCACATGAAGCTGTTCTTAGAGTATTTGAGAGAAAAATTCTTCGAAAAATATATGGACTACTTTGCGTTAATGGAGAATATCGTAATCGTATAAATCATCAGCTTTACGAGTTGTACGCTGACATTAACATAGTAAAGCGCATCAACACACATCGACTACGATGGCTCGGCCCTCGCATTCGATCGTGATCCCGAGGGAATACGCAATATAGGGCGGCCTAGGCTCCACTAGAAAGACCAGGTTGGAGGAATAGTGCGAAAGATCGTTTTGCATGGAAATCTATTTTAAGTTCGGCTTAAGATTCAATAGAATTGTTAATATAAATGTTATATTCAATGTATAATATTTTGCCAATAAAGAAGAAGAAGAAACCGTTAAACACAGGCACAGCTTAAAATATTTCCCTTTAGTTGAAACAAAACTGATATGAATTGAGCTTAAATTTGGGGACAACTCAAAATATTTCCCTTTAGTTGAAACAAAACTGATATGAATTGAACTTACGTTTGGGGACAACTCAAAATATTTCTCTTTAGTTGATTCTAAAGAAGCTACTCTTATATCAAAAAAGGGATACAACTGTATTTTATTTTTGCAAAAGAGAAGAGAAAATGATGTAAGAGTTTTACAGTGGGTATATATGACGACTGCTCTCTTACAAAAGTGAACAGGTGCGATATATTTGCAATTTTTACGAAATATAAAATTTTTGTAAGTTTTAACGCTGAGTTAACTATTAGCAATTTTATGACTTCTAACTGGAGTTCAGATAAAAATATATTCTTAAAAAAAGCTTCGATTCTAAAGACTTTTCATTATGAAATATACTTAGATCCTAAATACTTTTTCTAGTAGAAATATTTTTAGATTCTAAGGACTTTTTCTAAAAGAAAAATTCTGCAACTAAGGACTATCTTAAAAATGTCCTCAGAATCCAAGAATTTTTCTTTTTGAAAAAGTCAATCGAAACTATGTTTTCTTATTAAAAAAGCCCTTAGAATTTAAAATTTGTTTTGCAGTATTGTTCTTTAAAAAAGCCCATAGAATAAAAGAATATTTCTTAAAAAACTTCTTAATATCAAATTTTTTCTTTAGAAATATTCTTAAATTTAAAGAACTTTTTCGGTTTATTTGTGTTATAAATTCTAAAATTTTTATAAATTTGAAATCGTAATGTTTAAATTCTTTGCCAATGATAATAAGCGATGTCTTCAGAGATTTACATAGTTTTAATTGAAAATTAGGTTGTTAAAAATTCGGATATTAGGAGCAAACAAATTACCGTTTAAACGGGACTGTGTACCAATTGGTTAAAATTTACCAAAACTTGCCTTAGTTCCACAACTAATTCTTTTGAGCCAACACTACCCAGCAAAATAAAATGGACGTTATTCTTTACGAATCTCTTTTTCAGAACATCCAACGAAGTTAATAGTGCAAATTTTTCGATTTGTAAGAAGTCATTTTAAACAACTTCCAAGATGTTGATATTAACCTCTACTAGTTAAAAAAACAATTAGTTAGTCCATAAATGGTTAATTCCTGCAGTCATTAGATGCCTTATTGAAAACATATTTTGCATGCCAGTGACATTCACTTTGACCTGGTCGGAATAATAATTCTTGGCGTGTTTAAAATCACATTTTTAACTCAAAAAAAGCCACTCCCTATATTTATTTTGTAGTCCTATATTTAACAACTTCCGTAAACTAATGAAAAAGTCCATCTGCTCATCGATTTCTCATAGCACCGAAACAAACTACTTCCTCCCAATGACGCCAATGTTAAAATCATTAATGATTCACCGAAATTTTCACAACTTCGTGTTTAGTAGAT
Organism: Eustalomyia histrio; assembly: GCA_949748255.1. NCBI lineage: Eukaryota > Metazoa > Arthropoda > Insecta > Diptera > Anthomyiidae > Eustalomyia > Eustalomyia histrio. The sequence goes on along the minus strand of OX456523.1, from coordinate 81,366,514 downwards.
GTAGTGTTAAACTACTTCTTCCACAGCTCTTTTTTTGCTTGGTATTTCTAATTTGCCGTTGTCACAAATGATTTTTATGAGAAATTGTCACCCTCGGTACTAACTAATACTACGAGGGCGGATCAATAAGTCCGTGACTTGTCGAACTTCCCTCGTAGTTATATGAAATGCAACACTGCTCCCATCGAGTACTGTTAATAGTCTACTGTCAAATTTTAAGCAAGTTCCGTCATTTACTTTACGTTTAACAGCTGTTCAAAACATACAATCTCCTGGCTTTTTTTAAAAATGGAAAAAAAGTGAATTTCGAGTGCTCATTAAACATTATTTCTTGCGAAAAAAACCGTCAATCAAACCAAGGAAAAGCTTGATAAATACTATGTGGGCTCTGTAAGGCCACAACTGACTTTCGTTGTTGTGGCCTTACAAGCACGGAAGATGCCGAACATTCTGGACGCACAGTTGAGGTCTCTACACCCAAAGCAATTGAAAATATTCACGATATGGTGTTGGCCAATCGGAGATTGATGTGCGATAGATTGTGGCTCAGTTGTTTCAACTTTGAACGATCACTTGGGTATGAGAAAGCTTTCCACAAGATGGCTGCCGCGTTTACTCACAAACGACCACCAACGAAATAGTGTGGCAGCTTAGTTTCCATGGCAAAAAATGCATGAAGTAGACAACGAATTGCCCCCTCATTCGTCTTATTCTCCGGATTTAACCCCCAGTGACTATTCCCAAACCTAAAGAAATGGCTCCGTGGAAAGAGATTTAGCTCCAACGATGAAATTATTGATCAAACAATACAAAAATTGGAGAAACGTTGGACAAAGTGTATTGAGCTAAAAGGAGATTATGTTGAAAAGTAATTTTTTTTTTTTGCAAAAAAAAAAAAACTGTGTTCCATTCAAAAAGTCACGGACTTATTGACCCTCGTAGTTCTATGGAATCGTTTGAAGAACAGGTACTAGTTCCATGGCAAAAAATGCAAATGAAGTAGACAACGAATTGCCCCCTCATTCGCCTTATTCTCCGGATTTAACCCCCAGTGACTATTTCCAAACCTAAAGAAATGGCTCGGTGGAAAGAGATTTAGATCCAACGATGAAATTATTGATCAAACAATACAAAAATTGGAGAAACGTTGGACTAAGTGTATTGAGCTAAAAGGAGATTATGTTGAAAAATAATTTTTTTTTTGCAAAAAAAAAATGGTTCTTTCAAAAAGTCACGGACTTATTGACCTACCCTCGTAGTTCTATGGAATCGTTTAAGGAACAGGTACTAGTTCAACGGACGGGTGTAGAACCTATTCTTGTGTCCGTGATTTTTGTATGAAATTCTCACGCTCAGAACTAGTTCCAAAAAGTCATGAAGAAGCATTAATCCATTAGATAGATCTAATTAAAAACTAACATTTTTGATTATTCAAGTTTAATGAAAAAAGATTTTTCTAAGAAAAATTCTTTTAATAATTTCTTAAATAAAAAAATCGTATGCATTATTTGGTTGGTTAATAGACCGAAATTTCGTGATCCACGTGAATGACGCGTGTGCATGATCCAAAATTTAAATTACTCACGTGATCGTGCATAAGCTGTAAAAAATTTCATGCGTAAGCGTGCGTGAGTCGATACTTTTCGTGATTATTCTTTTTATTCGTGTCTTATTTTTTCTATTTTTTATTTGTTTTTTTTTCGATTTTTTTACATGTAATGTAGCAAGATTTTTCTTTATTAAGTAGAGTTTGGATTTCGGTTTTAACCGTAACCGCGGTTAACCGCACCATTTAACCGCAAAAAATAATCGTGCGATTACGGTTAAAATTAAATTCTTTAAAACCCAGATTTTGCAAAGAATTCAATATAATAATGGTGTAAAAAATTAAAATATTTGCAATTTTTATAAAAAATAAAATTTTTATACGTTTTTACGCTGAGTTTTAGAGTGAGTTAACTATTAGCCAAAAAAAAAAACTGTCGGTTTGTATGCAACTTTTTGGCAATTTTTTGTAATCATTAATGGTTAACTCAAGTTTCAACTTCTCAGTATGAATTAAGCAATATTTGTGTTATAAATTCTGAAATTTTTATAAATTTGAAATCGCAATGTGTAAATTTTTCCAATGATAATAAGCGATGTCCTTTACTTGCATTAGTTCCACAACTAGAACTTTTCAGCCAAAACTAGTTTAAATTTAGCGTTGTCACCCATGATTTTTATTTGAAATTGTCACCCTTGGCACTAGTTCTAAGATATAATTTGAGGAACAGGCACTAGTCAACGGAACGTGTTACGACGAGATTTCCTTCGTTAGCTGGGGTAAGCTCGCGGGGTTAGGGATCGTCACAGAAATTTATTTGATTCAGTGACCGAGAGTACAAGACGTGATTTTATACAAAGGTTAATGCATTTATTGTGGTAAGGACTACTGGATTGATAAAGAGAGAGAGAGATAAAGAGAGAATGAAGAGGCGACCTGGGACGGCACGCTTCCTCTGGTGAGCAACGTCTAGGTGAGGGCAGCGACCTGGGACGGCACGCTCCCTCTGGTATCTTGAAAGGGGAGGACAGCGACCGGGGACGGCACGCTTTCTCTGATGAACTACGTCTAGGTGAGTGCAGCGACCTGGGACGGCACGCTCCCTCTGGTATCTTCGAAAGGGGAGGAGAGCGACCGGGGACGGCACGCTTCCTCTGATGAACTACGTCTAGGTGAGGGCAGCGACCTGGGACGGCACGCTTCCTGTGGTATCTTCAAAAGGGAGGACACTGATCGGGGACGGCACGCTTCCTCTGATGAACTTCGTATGACCTACGTTGATAAAGTGAGAGGGAGAGGAAGAGAGAGAGGGATAGAATGAAGGAGCGACCCAGGACAGAACGCTTCCTCTGATGATCTGTTCGAGGATCTCCACAGAACCTTCCAGGATATTCGCATGCCTTCAAGGACATCGCAGGGTCTTCAAGGATATAAACAGGACTTTCAAGGATATCAGCTGGACCTTCAAAGATGTTCGCAGGACCTTCAAGAATGCTCATAGCACCTTCAAGGATATTCGCAGGACCTTCAAAAATATTCGCAGGACCTTCAAGGATATCGGCAAGACCTTCAAGGATATCAGCAGGACCTTCAAGGATGTTCGCAGGACTTTCAAGGATATCCGCAGGACTTTCGAGGATGTTCACAGGACCTTCAAGGATGTTGACAGGACCTTCAAGGATATCCGCAGGGCCTTCAAGGATATCGGCCGGACCTTCAAGGATGTTCGCAGGACCTTCAAGGATATCCACAGGACCTTCAGGTATGTTCACAGGACCTTCAAGGATATCCACAGGACCTTCAAGGATATCGGCTGGACCTTCGAGGATATCAGCAGGACCTTCAAGGAACCTTTAAGGATATCCACAGGACCTTCAAGGATACTTACGAAATACAATTGACTATTTCTAAAATACATTTGACTACTTCTGAAAAACAATTGACTGTTTCTGAAATACAATTGACTATTTCTAGATACAATTGACAATTTCTGAAATACAATTAACTATTTCTGCAATTCTGAAATACAATTGACTATAAATGATATACAATTGACTATTTCTGAAATACAATTGAATATTTCTGAAATACAATTGACTATTCTGAAATACAATTGATTATTTCTGAAATACAATTGACTATTCTGAAGTACAATTGACTATTTCTGAAATACAATTGACTATTCTAAAATACAATTAACTGTTTCTGAAATACAATAGACTATTCTGAAATACAATAAACTATTCTGAAATAAAATTGACTACTTCTTAAATATAATTGACTATTTTGAAATACTATTGATTGTTTCTGAAGTACAATTGACTATTCCAAAATGCAATTGACTATTCTGAAATACAATTGACTATTTCTGAAATACAATTGACTATTCTGTAGTAAAATTGACTATTTCTGAAATACAATTGACTATTCTTAAGTACAATTGACTGTTTCTGAAATACAATAGACTATTCTGAAATACAATTGAATATTTCTAAAATACAATTGACTATTCTGAAATACAATTTACTGTGACTGAAACACAATTGACTATTCTGTAATACAATTGACTATTCTGAAATACAATTGACTATTTCTGAAATACACTTGACTATTCTGAAATTCAATTGACTATTTCTTAAATACAATTGGAAAAGGTGAAGTTTCAAGAAGCCATCCAGAAGCATTAATGCCTTGGATCGAATTAAAAACTAATATAAAGGCCCAACCATAATGCACGATGTTAATTGTAAATAAAACAAAAGGTTTTCTGAGGATTATCTTACTATTTTTTATTATAATAGAAGGATCTACGGCAATATGTGTGAAACAAAATATCGGCCAAATGCTCGCCAGGGCTTTGGTGGCATACCTCTATCCGATGGTCCATAATTTCAATGACTGATACATAATTGAGGTTGAATGCCGTTAACTTGGTGTCTACACCTGCGATTGATATAATATTTTTCTGTTATATTTATATAATAACAGAGTTATCATAATAAATATTATAACAACTATATCATAATATCAGCTGTCAAAATAACGCCAGATACACATACATAAATGCCACCAAGAGTGCAGCAGTTGTTTTGAATGACATTTGGTCTGTTTTACTACAACTTTTTTATTTAAAACACTTAGAGCAAAACTTTTTTAATCCAATAAACACTTTTTTTGTTATATTAAAAATTACAAGCAAAACAACGCGAATAAACACTAGTAAACAAACTACTTTACTACACGGCTGACTGAAAATTGTGAGTAGATATAAATATTAACATAAATACGTGTTGTGTTCTCCACCCTTAATATTAATATAGATAATTTAATATTAATATAGATAATTTAATATTAATATAGATAATTTAGTCCCTTTTACTCTGCGATTGAAAGTGACGTTTGCAAATAGAAAAATATTTATAATAATGTCAGGTGTAGACACCAAGTTATGTGCCGAATTATCTCAGCCTTTAGCTCTTGAATTGTTCTTGGCTTATTGACGTACATTTTTTTCTTTTAAATATCCCAAAAGAAAGAAGTCTAACGGTGTCAAATCATATCGTGGCGGCTAATGAACATCGACACGACGTGAGATAACACTGTCATTGAATTTCTTGTGCAAAAGTGCCATTGTTTCGTTGGCTGTGTGACAATTGGCACCATCATGTTGGAACCACATGTCGTCCAGGTCCATATCCTCAATTTCTGGCTACAAGAAGTCCGTTATCATGTTCAATTGTTGGGTACGACGACGAGTCGAGGTTGACGGCTCTTCTGCCACACTATCGCGAACAACAGCAATGTTTTCCGCAGAATGAACTGGGTGGTCATGCACAGGTGTTTTCACATTTCCTACAGACCCGGTTTGCTGAAATTTGCGCACAATTCTCCGGATTGTGGACACATTTGGTCGATTATGCTGACCAAAAAAATCACGAAGTGCACAAAATGCATTTGGATTTGAAAGCCCATTTTCGTAAAAGGCTTCAACAATCTTAACGCGCTGCTCAATTTTGTACCTCTCCAAACACTGAAACAAAGAAATGTCAAATTAAGTTGGACAAAAAACTTGACGTTAAGGTGTTTCTCCCAATTAACATCGTGCATTATGGTTGGATAACCCTTTATATAGTTTTAGTGGAACAATTTAAAGAAATATTAGTTCAAATTTTTTGCAAAATATATTTTATACTAAAAAAAGATTCGTCTGAAATATATTTTTTTTTCAAATAAATTTTTAAAAAAATCGTATGCATTGATTTGTTAGTTTAATACTATAAGGAAAAATATTTCAAAAAAGTCGAAGCGGTAACCCTCGATGAAGCAATCTTTATTACAAAAATAGGAACGAAACAGATTTTGAGTTATGCAATTAATATAAAGTTGTCCTTCCTTCTTGCCTTTCGGTAACGTTTATTTTCATAAATGCTGTTTTCTTTTTTTTAAAGAGAAATTTTTATAAATTTTGTTTGTTAATTTAAGGTGGAAGAAATATTTAAAATTTTAAACTTTTTTAAATAGTTATATGTTTTGAAACTTAGAATCAGGCCCTGGCAACTTATGCGGAAGTCATGTATAACTTGTTCTAAATCACTTGTTTCTAAAATACAAAGATGTAGTTATAATGCAAACATGACTCCTTTACATGGGTTCTAGCACTAGTTACACCACCAGTAGTTCTAGGGATGTTTTTAAAGAGTTTGTAGTTAATCCCAGAGATGTAGTTCTAGAACTAATAATTTTAGAACGGGTTCCAAAAACTTTCCGGGGTATACATTGCCCTTTTTAACGTTAAAATTGGAAATTTCTTATAATTTTATGAAAAAAAAATAGGTTAAAAAATAGTTTATAGTAGGTGCGATTAATCGTTAACCGCATCCATTTTAACCGTAACCGTGATTAAGGAAAATTGCGGTTAAATGCAAACTCTAGTATTAAGTATGGTAACACTTCATTCAAGTGGTTCAAGCGATAAAATAAACTCTGTTGTTTAATTTTTCGAAATATTTTGAATTTTGGAACCATGAGTATTTCGTGAGCGTGAGCAAAATTTTAAATTACTCACGTGATCGTGAGTAGAAAAAAATCTTCGTGCGTGATTGTAATTTTTGGTTCGTGATCGTGCGTGAGCCGAAAATCTCTCACGTGCCCATCTTTAATTTCGGGGAAAAATATTCCGAAATAGTCGAAGAGGTAACCCCCCTGGAAGAAGCAATCTTTATTATGAAAGTAGGCACGAATAAATTTATATTAAGTTGTTCTTCGTTTCTGCCTTTCAGTAACGTTTATTTTCATGAATGCCGTTTTACATTTTTTAGGAGAAATTTTTAAAATACTTTATTTTGTTAATTTAAGGTGAAAGTGATATAAAACTAGTTCTAAATCTCTTGTTCCCTGAGAAGTAGTTCAAGAAGTAGTATTTTTAGAACAGGTTCCAAAAATTTTCCTGAGCATAAAAACAATTAGGTTAAAAATATTTTATAGTGAGTGCCATTAACCGTTAACCACGATTAACAGCATCCATTTTTATTCAAGTGGTTCAAGTGATAAAATAAATTTATTCATGTTTAATTTTTCGAAATATTTTTAAATTACTCACGTGATCGTGCGTTATCAAAAATCACTCACTCCATCTATAGTTTATAGTACGTTGTTCATACTAGTGCACAAGGAGAACATGAGAGCCATATAGTATTGTATGTTAATTGCAATCATATGTTTTTTGTTTACAAAAAATTTTAAAATGCGAGATCTGTTAAGATAATTAGTCATTCATAACGAAATAATGGCTGGTAAATTTTTTACAAAAATAATTGTATTATCATATGTGAAATAAAAAAAATGTTAATTTAAACAAATATAATAAGCGGTCCTAAATTCGCAGAAATCAGTTCTGGCACAGCACCTTTTGAATAGTATTGGTAAAATAAAAAAAAAAAATTATCTACCCGTACTGTTTTTTTCGTGTTTATAAAAATATGCTAGTGTTTATAAAAAGAAATTGATCGGACTTTTCGGATCACGTTACTTTTAGACTAGTTTACACGTCTTATGTCAGGTCAAAGTTTGAGTATGCTTCTATAGTTTAGAGTCCAGATTATTTTCAATCCAAAACTAGAGAGAATCCATAGGATAATTTTGAAGATATCGATATGTTTTAAGTTTCAAGGCACCACGCCGTTGTTTATTTTTTTTTTTTTTTGAGCCATGAAAAGTAATCGATCTCAGTGAATTTGTAAACATGGAAAAATTGGTCAAATTGGACAAATTAATGAGTTAAACTTCGAATTGCTTCATCACGCACCTTATCCGCCAGATTTAGCTCCCTCGGATTATTTCATATTTCCAAACTTGGTGGTAAAAGATTTGAAAACAGTGAAAAGCTGGAGTTTGCGGTTGATGTCTATCTAAGCTATTGAATATCGTTGGGAAAAGTGTATCAAACTTAATAAAGAAGATTATGTTGAGAAATAAAGAAATTTTTCCCCAAATTTGTTGTGTTTTCTTTGTTAGGTCGGCCTATTTTGGGACTGCCCTCGTATATGCTGTTCAAAATATCGGAGCACTTTTATCGCAATTTTCTGCATTCGATTTTGGGACCGCCCTCGTATATGATGTTCAAAATATCAGAGCACTTTTATCGCAATTTTCTGCATTCGATTCCGAAAATAGTTTGGGTTAATTAAAATCTACTATAAAATGCCTGATAAATCGTATTCAACAAATTTACAACAAACAAATTAATTCATCAAATGAAAGTCTCTTGATATACCCGCAAAATATTCTTTTGAAGCATTTGAATTTAAAGTTATGTTTTCATTGGTTTTAAGATTGCGACATCTCATCCCTACAATGCATGTTACTATATTTACTTATGGATGTTAAACAAAAAGGATTATATAATGTTAAAAAGTTAGAAAAAAATATGGTATTTATTTAAGTCTTTGTTCATTTAAAAAATAATTAGTTCTATGCAAATCTATATAAAAGAACTTGGTCATGTTTTTACATTTATCTTCATATGTTGGACCAATGACCCTATAAACCAGGATGAACAAACTACCAAATTTTTAGCCACCCATGATGCCATGATGTCAAAAAAATTCTTAGTCGGGACCACGAAATTCTTAGCCGATTTACGGAAAAAGTAAGCCTCTAGCAAGGGTTGTACCAATTCAAACATGTATACTAGACCGTACCACCTTATAGGCAAAAAAAAAAAAGTTCACCGTACACCCTCAAATATAAAGTATTTTAACAAGAAAATTTCGAAAATGTTTTTTTTTTTTTTTGGCCGAACGTAGGGGTGGCCATTTTATATTTTTCGTTATATCTTCGCCATTTACCGTCGGATCTTAAAGTGTTGTATATCAATATTTTTTGCCTCGCGGAGACCGATGTTTTCCTCGAAGGAGCCATTGACCTCAAGTAACCCGTTCTAGTATTAACCCACCAGTTCTCAGTTGCTACCACCTTAATGTACTACCCTAATATTTTAAAATGAAAGCTCGCAAAAAAGCAATTAACTTTTGCTAGGAAAGTATTCCAATAATTCGAGCGGAACTATTATTTTATTTTTTTTTTAATTTTTTTTTTGTTGCCGAATGTAGGGCATTTTTAATTTTTTTGTCATATCTTCTGTATTTACAGTGGGATCTTAAAGGGTTATATAGCAGTGTTTTTGTCGCAATGATACCAATTTGTTACATCAAAAATCATTGACCTTAAGCACCCTTTTATACTACTTAAGGGGTAACACCTATGCAAAAAGCCTATATATAAAAACTTCCTTTTTTTTATTTTCTATATTTACGGAGACGTGTTAACAAAATTTGGTTTTCACAAGATTTATGAAGGAGTAAAAAAATATTTGTTTTACAAAATGATAGTATATTTACAATAGAGGTCCACGGCACGCAGCATTACTTAATGAATTTTTGGTGGATTTCTCTGAAATTTATAATGCATATGGAAAACTAAATTCTCTATGGACACCGAGCGTTTTGTTCCTGTAGAACATGAATCTTCTATGGCGGTCACCGATGAGCAACGAATGGGGCACATTTTTTCTAAACTTGACAGCCGCCAAAAATACAGCCAATTTGAATCACGTCAAAATTTGATCGATTAAAATTTGTGTTATTTTATAAGTGATCCACGGCACTCAGCATAATTTAACCAATTTTAGGTGGATCGCTCTGAAACATACACTTTATATAGAAAACTAAATTATCTAGAGAAAAGCGTATGAGTTTTTGAGTATATTAATTTTTGACAAAACAGCGAAGTGTTAAAGTCAAAATATCTATTTTTTATACTCGTAAAGAAACAGCTCTAAGTCAAAAAGTATTTATCCTATCAAAAACTCTTACGGCGCACTGTGGTCAATATTTTGAGATAGCGGCCAAAACTCCTTTTGGTTTTTGTTCTCCGATTTTAAAGTTATAAGACTCATATGAAAGTAGACAGTAGTAAACCTCGGGAGCCAAAAAATTGGAACTCTATTTCAACTATTTCACTGAGAACAGGGTGGTCCAAAATGGGCTTTTTCAGAATTTAGTAAATTTATGATATTTTTAGTTAGTTTTTAAAGTTTAAATGATCATAACTTTTTTGTTTTTCAAGATTTTTGGACGAAATAATTTTTGTGTTGTAACTTAACTTATTTCCTATTACTGGTAAAAAAAATTGAAGCTCTACTGTTTTCAGAACAATATTTTTTTTAAGAAAGGTAAAGTTTCTCGGAAATTTCCTACTTCATAGAGCACAACTCCTGTGAGTCAAGCTGAGTCAAAACACAAATTTACTATTTTGTAGTCATAACTCTCCCCTACATTCCTATATATACATGTCCATGCATCGGGACTGCACTTTTTGAGCTACAGCAATTTTTCTGACCCAAGGTATGATATTCGGTACAAATGCACGTCATATTTTTTGAGAAGTTATTTGTATGTGAAAGTGGCTATTATGCATATATTTTGATGAAATTTTGTACAAGAGTTCTTATTGACCCAAAATTATCAAAATTTTGACAAAAATGATGGTATCTGGCAATCAAATTATGTGGTATCTGGCAATTCATTTGGAAAAGGTAAAAAATGATTTTATTGCCATCTAATATTACATAACTTAAATACCTGAAAATTGCAAATAAATTTAAAACCAATGTAAATAACTGGTAAAACCAAGTACCTGTTATATTATTACCAGTACATGTTAACTCTCAAATTATGTGGTATCTAGCAATTCATTTGGAAAAGGTAAAAAAGATTTTATTGCCATCTAATATTACACAACTTAAATACCTGAAAATTGTAAATAAATTTAAAACCAATGTAAATAACTGGTAAAACCAAGTACCTGTTATATTATGTTTCAAAGAGGTAAAAAAGATCATGTTAAAACTTCGAGCAATAGTATATTAATCCATGCATTCATTTTTTTTCTTCATTATTGGTTAAACAATGGCTAAATTCAGTTATAGTGTTCTATCTGATATATATTTTGAAAGGAAAGATGAAAACGACATTATTTTACATATAATGAATAATCCATTCTTCAAAACATGCGACAAACAAGAAATTAAAATTCATAACTTAAAAATAAAAAACTTTTTAAATACTTTAAGAAAACGGTACAATCAATGTTCCAGAAACAAGAAATTGTTTTACTCACGCAACCAAGAATGGCTAAGAAATAAACTTATTTTTAAAAAGCCATCAGTAACTACCACGGAAACTGGAAAAGGTGGTCGACCAGCAAAGCCAATTGATAATTGTAGTGAAAGATCACGAAGACGCAAGCTTAAACATATCAATGAAGAAGTTTCTTGTAGCATCATAAAGGATTCATTTCTGCACCAAATTCAACCATCGAAAACTAAAAAGAGTAAAATTGCTATCATTGAAAAAATAGTGGAAGCAAGCCCCAGACGCACAAAAAGGATTTAAGAAAGTATGCCGACACCAACTGAAGAAAATAAATTTACTCCAGAAGAAGCATTTGCACTATTTTTGGATTTGAAAATGACTAAAAACCAATATACAGAATTGCGGAAGCGAACCAATGAAAAAAATTGTGGAATTTTTCCATCATATCGAGATATAGTTTCTGCCAAAAAAGATTGCTTACCTTCACCAACTGCTATTAGTGTAACTTCAAGTTCAGCAGAAATAAAATTGCAGGATCTTCTTGAACACACTGCAGAACGATTATTAAAAAAACATTTGATGCTGACTATTTAAAGAAGTTTAAAAATTGCAGCATGACTTTAATTTCTAAATGGGGATGTGATGGGTCCTCTGGCCAGAAACAATACAAACAATGAAATGCGGAAAATTCATCAGATGCCAATTTATTCATGATTTCTTTCGTTCCATTACGTTTAACAAAAACTTATATTGGTTCAGAGCCGTCAACTAGTAGAGCTGCAGAGATAGATGTATGGAAAAATGAAATTCCCTCGTCAACAAAATTTTGTAGACCAATAAAGTTTGCTTACAAAAAAGAAACTAAAGATGTCATAACTGAAGAAGTTGGCAAAATAAGAGATGAAATTAAAGAACTTCAACCAGTGATATTTGAATTTAATTACCAATGCATCGAAGTTAACTTTAAAATGTAACTTACAATGATCGATGGAAAAGTTGCACAAGCTTTAACCGAAACAAAGTCTTCGTCAAACATCAAGTCAATTGAGCCAACGACCAACACAACACGATAGTTTTAATGAAGCATATGAATTTGGAATGTCACCTCTTCATGCTAGAATTCGTTTTATGGAGCATATTCTTAAATTGGGATACGATTTGGAATTTGGCCCGTTAGGCGAAGCAGTGAGAAACAACAAAGAAAATTTGGAAAAAAGAAAGCAAAAAAAAAAGATATTCAAGAAAAATACCGTGAGATAGGCCTTATAATTGACCAGCCAAAGCAAGGAGAAGGAAATTCTAATGATGGAAACACAGCAAGGAGATTTTTTTCCGATCCAGAAACTGCAGCTTCTATAACTGGAGTAGATTATGATTTAATACGACGATTCCAAATCATATTAGAAGTTATAGCATGTAGCAAAAAGATAGATGCAAAAAAATTTGGTCAGTATGCTAATGAGACAGCAACCCTTTATAACCAAAAATATTCTTGGAGACATATGCCAACCACAGTTCACAAAATTTTGTTTCATGGGGAACAAATAATTCAGCACAATATGCTTCTAATTGGAGATTTCTCAGAAGAAGCGCAAGAAAAAAGGAACAAAGACTACAGATTCTTTCGCGAGCACAATACAAGAAAAATTTCCAGATATTGTACTAATGAAGATCTTATTAATGAAGATCTTATTAAGAAATTTTTACTAATATTGTTTAATTAATACTAGTTTAAAGATTATAATTTGTTTCTAATTTTAGTATAAATTTTTATTAATACATTTAAATAAAACATATGTGCACTTTAACTCAATAGTAAAAGTTTACTTAAAATCTTATCGATGTTGTGTTCTGTATATAATATATCCAAATGGTATTGATATTGTTGGGAATTTTAGTGTTATTTTTCAGTTTAATCCTCACAAGAATTAGCTTTCTTCCAAAAAAACCAACCTTTGGCCCCTGTGAATATTGAGACTAAATAAATGTCAGGGGCCAAATGTTGGCATTTTCTGACCAAAATTAAGTTTAGGAATAATAAATAAGTATTGGTTGTAAAATACGATTGAAGAAAATAAGAAATTATAAAAAAAATACCTATTTAAAATGTCAAAATATTCAACTTTTACATGGAAACTCAACAAAAAATTAAAATGAATTTTTAACTCCTCATTACTTACGTTCCTATCAGTCGATTTTTACGTTTGAACACGCAAATTGAAGCTTAAAGTCCCTCCTATTGAACAAAACATAGGTTAAAAAATAGTTTATAGTAGGTGCGATTAATCGTTAACCGCATCCATTTTAACCGTAACCGTGATTAAGGAAAATTGCGGTTAAATGCAAACTCTAGTATTAAGTATGGTAACACTTCATTCAAGTGGTTCAAGCGATAAAATAAACTCTGTTGTTTAATTTTTCGAAATATTTTGAATTTTGGAACCATGAGTATTTCGTGAGCGTGAGCAAAATTTTAAATTACTCACGTGATCGTGAGTAGAAAAAAATCTTCGTGCGTGATTGTAATTTTTGGTTCGTGATCGTGCGTGAGCCGAAAATCTCTCACGTGCCCATCTTTAATTTCGGGGAAAAATATTCCGAAATAGTCGAAGAGGTAACCCCCCTGGAAGAAGCAATCTTTATTATGAAAGTAGGCACGAATAAATTTATATTAAGTTGTTCTTCGTTTCTGCCTTTCAGTAACGTTTATTTTCATGAATGCCGTTTTACATTTTTTAGGAGAAATTTTTAAAATACTTTATTTTGTTAATTTAAGGTGAAAGTGATATAAAACTAGTTCTAAATCTCTTGTTCCCTGAGAAGTAGTTCAAGAAGTAGTATTTTTAGAACAGGTTCCAAAAATTTTCCTGAGCATAAAAACAATTAGGTTAAAAATATTTTATAGTGAGTGCCATTAACCGTTAACCACGATTAACAGCATCCATTTTTATTCAAGTGGTTCAAGTGATAAAATAAATTTATTCATGTTTAATTTTTCGAAATATTTTTAAATTACTCACGTGATCGTGCGTTATCAAAAATCACTCACTCCATCTATAGTTTATAGTACGTTGTTCATACTAGTGCACAAGGAGAACATGAGAGCCATATAGTATTGTATGTTAATTGCAATCATATGTTTTTTGTTTACAAAAAATTTTAAAATGCGAGATCTGTTAAGATAATTAGTCATTCATAACGAAATAATGGCTGGTAAATTTTTTACAAAAATAATTGTATTATCATATGTGAAATAAAAAAAATGTTAATTTAAACAAATATAATAAGCGGTCCTAAATTCGCAGAAATCAGTTCTGGCACAGCACCTTTTGAATAGTATTGGTAAAATAAAAAAAAAAAAATTATCTACCCGTACTGTTTTTTTCGTGTTTATAAAAATATGCTAGTGTTTATAAAAAGAAATTGATCGGACTTTTCGGATCACGTTACTTTTAGACTAGTTTACACGTCTTATGTCAGGTCAAAGTTTGAGTATGCTTCTATAGTTTAGAGTCCAGATTATTTTCAATCCAAAACTAGAGAGAATCCATAGGATAATTTTGAAGATATCGATATGTTTTAAGTTTCAAGGCACCACGCCGTTGTTTATTTTTTTTTTTTTTTGAGCCATGAAAAGTAATCGATCTCAGTGAATTTGTAAACATGGAAAAATTGGTCAAATTGGACAAATTAATGAGTTAAACTTCGAATTGCTTCATCACGCACCTTATCCGCCAGATTTAGCTCCCTCGGATTATTTCATATTTCCAAACTTGGTGGTAAAAGATTTGAAAACAGTGAAAAGCTGGAGTTTGCGGTTGATGTCTATCTAAGCTATTGAATATCGTTGGGAAAAGTGTATCAAACTTAATAAAGAAGATTATGTTGAGAAATAAAGAAATTTTTCCCCAAATTTGTTGTGTTTTCTTTGTTAGGTCGGCCTATTTTGGGACTGCCCTCGTATATGCTGTTCAAAATATCGGAGCACTTTTATCGCAATTTTCTGCATTCGATTTTGGGACCGCCCTCGTATATGATGTTCAAAATATCAGAGCACTTTTATCGCAATTTTCTGCATTCGATTCCGAAAATAGTTTGGGTTAATTAAAATCTACTATAAAATGCCTGATAAATCGTATTCAACAAATTTACAACAAACAAATTAATTCATCAAATGAAAGTCTCTTGATATACCCGCAAAATATTCTTTTGAAGCATTTGAATTTAAAGTTATGTTTTCATTGGTTTTAAGATTGCGACATCTCATCCCTACAATGTATGTTACTATATTTACTTATGGATGTTAAACAAAAAGGATTATATAATGTTAAAAAGTTAGAAAAAAATATGGTATTTATTTAAGTCTTTGTTCATTTAAAAAATAATTAGTTCTATGCAAATCTATATAAAAGAACTTGGTCATGTTTTTACATTTATCTTCATATGTTGGACCAATGACCCTATAAACCAGGATGAACAAACTACCAAATTTTTAGCCACCCATGATGCCATGATGTCAAAAAAATTCTTAGTCGGGACCACGAAATTCTTAGCCGATTTACGGAAAAAGTAAGCCTCTAGCAAGGGTTGTACCAATTCAAACATGTATACTAGACCGTACCACCTTATAGGCAAAAAAAAAAAAGTTCACCGTACACCCTCAAATATAAAGTATTTTAACAAGAAAATTTCGAAAATGTTTTTTTTTTTTTTGGCCGAACGTAGGGGTGGCCATTTTATATTTTTCGTTATATCTTCGCCATTTACCGTCGGATCTTAAAGTGTTGTATATCAATATTTTTTGCCTCGCGGAGACCGATGTTTTCCTCGAAGGAGCCATTGACCTCAAGTAACCCGTTCTAGTATTAACCCACCAGTTCTCAGTTGCTACCACCTTAATGTACTACCCTAATATTTTAAAATGAAAGCTCGCAAAAAAGCAATTAACTTTTGCTAGGAAAGTATTCCAATAATTCGAGCGGAACTATTATTTTATTTTTTTTTTAATTTTTTTTTGTTGCCGAATGTAGGGCATTTTTAATTTTTTTGTCATATCTTCTGTATTTACAGTGGGATCTTAAAGGGTTATATAGCAGTGTTTTTGTCGCAATGATACCAATTTGTTACATCAAAAATCATTGACCTTAAGCACCCTTTTATACTACTTAAGGGGTAACACCTATGCAAAAAGCCTATATATAAAAACTTCCTTTTTTTTATTTTCTATATTTACGGAGACGTGTTAACAAAAATTGGTTTTCACAAGATTTATGAAGGAGTAAAAAAATATTTGTTTTACAAAATGATAGTATATTTACAATAGAGGTCCACGGCACGCAGCATTACTTAATGAATTTTTGGTGGATTTCTCTGAAATTTATAATGCATATGGAAAACTAAATTCTCTATGGACACCGAGCGTTTTGTTCCTGTAGAACATGAATCTTCTATGGCGGTCACCGATGAGCAACGAATGGGGCACATTTTTTCTAAACTTGACAGCCGCCAAAAATACAGCCAATTTGAATCACGTCAAAATTTGATCGATTAAAATTTGTGTTATTTTATAAGTGATCCACGGCACTCAGCATAATTTAACCAATTTTAGGTGGATCGCTCTGAAACATACACTTTATATAGAAAACTAAATTATCTAGAGAAAAGCGTATGAGTTTTTGAGTATATTAATTTTTGACAAAACAGCGAAGTGTTAAAGTCAAAATATCTATTTTTTATACTCGTAAAGAAACAGCTCTAAGTCAAAAAGTATTTATCCTATCAAAAACTCTTACGGCGCACTGTGGTCAATATTTTGAGATAGCGGCCAAAACTCCTTTTGGTTTTTGTTCTCCGATTTTAAAGTTATAAGACTCATATGAAAGTAGACAGTAGTAAACCTCGGGAGCCAAAAAATTAGAACTCTATTTCAACTATTTCACTGAGAACAGGGTGGTCCAAAATGGGCTTTTTCAGAATTTAGTAAATTTATGATATTTTTAGTTAGTTTTTAAAGTTTAAATGATCATAACTTTTTTGTTTTTCAAGATTTTTGGACGAAATAATTTTTGTGTTGTAACTTAACTTATTTCCTATTACTGGTAAAAAAATTGAAGCTCTACTGTTTTCAGAACAATATTTTTTTTAAGAAAGGTAAAGTTTCTCGGAAATTTCCTACTTCATAGAGCACAACTCCTGTGAGTCAAGCTGAGTCAAAACACAAATTTACTATTTTGTAGTCATAACTCTCCCCTACATTCCTATATATACATGTCCATGCATCGGGACTGCACTTTTTGAGCTACAGCAATTTTTCTGACCCAAGGTATGATATTCGGTACAAATGCACGTCATATTTTTTGAGAAGTTATTTGTATGTGAAAGTGGCTATTATGCATATATTTTGATGAAATTTTGTACAAGAGTTCTTATTGACCCAAAATTATCAAAATTTTGACAAAAATGATGGTATCTGGCAATCAAATTATGTGGTATCTGGCAATTCATTTGGAAAAGGTAAAAAATGATTTTATTGCCATCTAATATTACATAACTTAAATACCTGAAAATTGCAAATAAATTTAAAACCAATGTAAATAACTGGTAAAACCAAGTACCTGTTATATTATTACCAGTACATGTTAACTCTCAAATTATGTGGTATATAGCAATTCATTTGGAAAAGGTAAAAAAGATTTTATTGCCATCTAATATTACACAACTTAAATACCTGAAAATTGTAAATAAATTTAAAACCAATGTAAATAACTGGTAAAACCAAGTACCTGTTATATTATGTTTCAAAGAGGTAAAAAAGATCATGTTAAAACTTCGAGCAATAGTATATTAATCCATGCATTCATTTTTTTTCTTCATTATTGGTTAAACAATGGCTAAATTCAGTTATAGTGTTCTATCTGATATATATTTTGAAAGGAAAGATGAAAACGACATTATTTTACATATAATGAATAATCCATTCTTCAAAATATGCGACAAACAAGAAATTAAAATTCATAACTTAAAAATAAAAAACTTTTTAAATACTTTAAGAAAACGGTACAATCAATGTTCCAGAAACAAGAAATTGTTTTACTCACGCAACCAAGAATGGCTAAGAAATAAACTTATTTTTAAAAAGCCATCAGTAACTACCACGGAAACTGGAAAAGGTGGTCGACCAGCAAAGCCAATTGATAATTGTAGTGAAAGATCACGAAGACGCAAGCTTAAACATATCAATGAAGAAGTTTCTTGTAGCATCATAAAGGATTCATTTCTGCACCAAATTCAACCATCGAAAACTAAAAAGAGTAAAATTGCTATCATTGAAAAAATAGTGGAAGCAAGCCCCAGACGCACAAAAAGGATTTAAGAAAGTATGCCGACACCAACTGAAGAAAATAAATTTACTCCAGAAGAAGCATTTGCACTATTTTTGGATTTGAAAATGACTAAAAACCAATATACAGAATTGCGGAAGCGAACCAATGAAAAAAATTGTGGAATTTTTCCATCATATCGAGATATAGTTTCTGCCAAAAAAGATTGCTTACCTTCACCAACTGCTATTAGTGTAACTTCAAGTTCAGCAGAAATAAAATTGCAGGATCTTCTTGAACACACTGCAGAACGATTATTAAAAAAACATTTGATGCTGACTATTTAAAGAAGTTTAAAAATTGCAGCATGACTTTAATTTCTAAATGGGGATGTGATGGGTCCTCTGGCCAGAAACAATACAAACAATGAAATGCGGAAAATTCATCAGATGCCAATTTATTCATGATTTCTTTCGTTCCATTACGTTTAACAAAAACTTATATTGGTTCAGAGCCGTCAACTAGTAGAGCTGCAGAGATAGATGTATGGAAAAATGAAATTCCCTCGTCAACAAAATTTTGTAGACCAATAAAGTTTGCTTACAAAAAAGAAACTAAAGATGTCATAACTGAAGAAGTTGGCAAAATAAGAGATGAAATTAAAGAACTTCAACCAGTGATATTTGAATTTAATTACCAATGCATCGAAGTTAACTTTAAAATGTAACTTACAATGATCGATGGAAAAGTTGCACAAGCTTTAACCGAAACAAAGTCTTCGTCAAACATCAAGTCAATTGAGCCAACGACCAACACAACACGATAGTTTTAATGAAGCATATGAATTTGGAATGTCACCTCTTCATGCTAGAATTCGTTTTATGGAGCATATTCTTAAATTGGGATACGATTTGGAATTTGGCCCGTTAGGCGAAGCAGTGAGAAACAACAAAGAAAATTTGGAAAAAAGAAAGCAAAAAAAAAAGATATTCAAGAAAAATACCGTGAGATAGGCCTTATAATTGACCAGCCAAAGCAAGGAGAAGGAAATTCTAATGATGGAAACACAGCAAGGAGATTTTTTTCCGATCCAGAAACTGCAGCTTCTATAACTGGAGTAGATTATGATTTAATACGACGATTCCAAATCATATTAGAAGTTATAGCATGTAGCAAAAAGATAGATGCAAAAAAATTTGGTCAGTATGCTAATGAGACAGCAACCCTTTATAACCAAAAATATTCTTGGAGACATATGCCAACCACAGTTCACAAAATTTTGTTTCATGGGGAACAAATAATTCAGCACAATATGCTTCCAATTGGAGATTTCTCAGAAGAAGCGCAAGAAAAAAGGAACAAAGACTACAGATTCTTTCGCGAGCACAATACAAGAAAAATTTCCAGATATTGTACTAATGAAGATCTTATTAATGAAGATCTTATTAAGAAATTTTTACTAATATTGTTTAATTAATACTAGTTTAAAGATTATAATTTGTTTCTAATTTTAGTATAAATTTTTATTAATACATTTAAATAAAACATATGTGCACTTTAACTCAATAGTAAAAGTTTACTTAAAATCTTATCGATGTTGTGTTCTGTATATAATATATCCAAATGGTATTGATATTGTTGGGAATTTTAGTGTTATTTTTCAGTTTAATCCTCACAAGAATTAGCTTTCTTCCAAAAAAACCAACCTTTGGCCCCTGTGAATATTGAGACTAAATAAATGTCAGGGGCCAAATGTTGGCATTTTCTGACCAAAATTAAGTTTAGGAATAATAAATAAGTATTGGTTGTAAAATACGATTGAAGAAAATAAGAAATTATAAAAAAAATACCTATTTAAAATGTCAAAATATTCAACTTTTACATGGAAACTCAACAAAAAATTAAAATGAATTTTTAACTCCTCATTACTTACGTTCCTATCAGTCGATTTTTACGTTTGAACACGCAAATTGAAGCTTAAAGTCCCTCCTATTGAACAAAACAAATTGCGTAAAAAAATACCAATCCGGTCAAAAGTTATAGAGTTTTGACCGCTATCTCGCGAAATTGACCACTGTGCGGCGCATCCATAGATAATTTAGTTTTCCATGTGCATTATAAATTTCAGAGAAATCCACCAAAAATGGCGTGCCGTGGACCTCTGTTGTAAATATACTATCATTTTGTAAAACTTTGTGTAAAACAAATATTTTTTTGTACTGTTCATAAATCTTGTGAAAACCAATCTTTGTTAACACATCTCCGTAAATAAAGAAAATAAAAAAAGGAAGTTTTATTATAGGCTTTTTACATAGGTGTTACCCCTTAAGTAGTATAAAAGTGTGCTTAAGGTCAATGATTTTTGATGTAACAAATTGGTATCATTGCGACAAAAACACTGATATATAACCCTTTAAGATCCCACTGTAAATACAGAAGATATGACAAAAAAATTAAAAATGCCCTACATTCGGCAACAAAAAAAAATTAAAAAAAAAATAAAATAATAGTTCCGCTCGAATTATTGGAATACTTTCCTAGCAAAAGTTTATTGCTTTTTTGCGAGCTTTCATTTTAAAATATTAGGGTAGTACATTAAGGTGGTAGCAACTGAGGTCTGGTGGTTTAATACTAGAACGCGTTACTTGAGGTCAATGCCTCCTTCGAGGAAAACATCGGTCTCCGCGAGACAAAAAACATTGATATACAATACTTTAAGATCCGACGGTAAATGGCGAAGATATAACGAAAAATATAAAATGGCGACCCCTACGTTCGGCCAAAAAAAAAATAAAAAAAACATTTTCGAAATTTTCTTGTTAAAATACTTTATATTTGAGGGTGTACGGTGAACTTTTTTTTTGAGGTACGGTCTAATGTATACATTTATATCACAATCACTGTCCTTGCGCTACAACCCTTGCTAGAGGCTAACTTTTTCCGTAAATCGGCTAAGAATTTCGTGGTCCCGACTAAGAATTTTTTTGTTGTCGCACCATTTGGCATCATGGGTGGCTAAAAATTTGGTAGTTTGTTCATCCTGGTTTATAGGGTCCTTGGTTGGACGAGAAAATGTAGGAATATTAGGAAAATGACTTGTATATGAGACATTTAAAATAGGAAGAGCGAACTTAATAAATTTATTTTGTATAATAAAATTCAAATGACTACTAACAGAAAGTTTAGGATCAAAAATCACACCTAAATCCAACATTTCATCCACTGAGGATAAAACATGGCTTTTCATTCAGTACTCGGAACATAAAATGTGACGACATCTATGTTACGTCATACAGAAAGATTTGCCAATATTGAAGAGTAAACCATTACGTTCCGACCACATAATTACCCTATCTAAGTCGTCCTGAAGATCAGAAATGGCTTTTTGGGTATAAATGGGCTTAAAAATCTTAAGAACGTCAGCATACATTAGAAAATGCGAGTTTTTGAAGCAATGAAAAATTTCATTAATTAAGAAAATAAATAGCAATGGGCCCAAGATATTACCCTGCGGAATACCTGAAGAAGGAGTAAAAGAAGTAGAGCAGACTCCATCAACAGAGACTGCATGTCTGCCAATTAGCCCTCGAAGTGGCACATGGTTCTGGCCAGACATATTTAATTCTCATGCTTCAATTAAGCATACTTCTATTTTAGGTACATGGCTGTAATTTCAGGTAATCTCCCAAAATATTGTTGGCTTTCGATGTATAAATTAATAATTGAAAAAAAGTCCTTGGAACAGGACAAAAAAGCCAAATAAAAAATCTTCACCTTACTTTTGGTACATGGTGTCTGGCCAGACCCCTATGCATTTTGTATGAACGCATAGGCAAAGCACATGGCACGAGTTGGAGATTTGTATTTACTTTATTCTTTTATGCTTCTTTCTTTCTTCTGATTTTGTTTGCGAGTTAGTTATTCATTGAACGTTGAACATTGAAGAAGTAATCTAGTTTTTGTGCGGTAATTTTGAACTTGTGAATAATTTTACGCAGGTAGATTTGTTGCGTTGTTAGTATATTATGGCTAATGAACTGGAATTTATTTATAATACACGCTTGCGTAGCGC
The DNA here is from genome assembly GCA_949748255.1 of Eustalomyia histrio. Lineage (NCBI taxonomy): Eukaryota > Metazoa > Arthropoda > Insecta > Diptera > Anthomyiidae > Eustalomyia > Eustalomyia histrio. Next base: position 81,343,924 of record OX456523.1, on the reverse strand, counting down.
GAATTTGCAACCCCAATTGTCAGAGGCATTAGTGCGTGATTTTCAAAGTCAGGTAGAAGCTGATGAAAATTATGATGTTTTTGAAAACGATGGTGACGACACTGCTGATTATGTGCCAGAAGATGATGCATCAGACATAGAAAATGATTTGGAAATTGAACCTAACGAACTTTATGATAGTGATGAAGACGTAGATGAAGAAGAAGAAAGTGGAAATGATGCTGAAGCATCAAATGAAGTCGACTCAGCCTGTTTTTATGGTAAAGACGGTACTAAATGGAACGAAACTGAACCCCCTGCATCTCGTTTGCGCCAGCATAATATCATGCGTTTTCGATCTGGAACAAAAACAAGGCTCACCAATCCAGTTGAGGTATTCAAGCTATTTTTCTCAACCAATATTACGTTCATCATTAGTGAAACAAATCGGCATGGGCGAGAATCAATTAGAAAATGGAATGAAGAACATCCAGAGTCTACCCAAAGAAAATGGATTGATTTGACAAGCTCTGAGCTAGATGCATTCATTGGGATTTTGTTGGCTTCTGGTCTCAGCTATAATAATATGCAAGACTCCAGTATATTGTGGCGTTCTGATTCGCTGCCCATATTCCGTGCGGCTATGTCGCACAAACAATTCATTACTCTGTCCAGATATATTCGTTTCGATAATAGTCGTACGCGGGCATTCCGACAGCAAACAGATAAAGCAGCTCCTATCCTGGACCTTTGGAATTTTCTCAATGAAAATCTGCAAAATTATTATGAACCTTATGAAAATATCACCATCGATGAGCAGTTGTTTCCGTATCGTGGGCGCACAAAGTGCACCCAATATATCCCATCAAAACCTGCAAGGTATGGGATCAAAGTTTGGTGGGCATGCGATGCTAAGACTAAATTTCCATTGAAAGGAAAACTATACACTGGAAAGGAAGGAGACAATCGGGAGATAAATCAAGGTGAAAACGTTCTAATGTATTTCGCAAATTGTTACGCAAACAGCGGCAGAACAATTATTTCTGATAATTTTTTCACCTCATTGAACAGCGCTAAACGACTGGCTGCTATGGGACTGGCATTTGTTGGCACCTTTCGAGCAAACAAAAGATGTCTTCCTAAGGAAGTTGTGAAGAGCACCAGACGACCAATTCTTTCTAGTGTGTTTGGTTTTCATGAAAATCTTGTTTCACTTTGCAGCTACGTGCCCAAAAAAAATAAGGCAGTCAATTTAATTTCAACCGTGCATTACACGAAATATGTTGAAGGCGTAGCCATGAAACCGGAAGCAATTTTATTTTATAATTCAACTAAAGCCGGAGTCGATACGATGGATCAAATGCTAACTCATTACACAACAAAACGGTCAACCAGACGCTGGACATACGCGTTTTTCTGCAACATGATTGATGTGATGGCATTGGCAAGTTACATTATATGTAAGCTAAATAATGAAAATACAAGAAAAGAAAGAAGACGCATATTTTTATATAAACTTGCAAAGCAATTGGTACTGGTCAACGTTGAAAATCGCATCAATAATCCGCACATTGTGGCTCAACCAACAACTCGTATAGCATTTGAAGCGTACTTTGGGAGACCTCTCAATATAGCAAACCGTAATGTGGCTTCACGCAGTGGTCCAGACACACTAGCTGCCAAAAAAGATTGCAGAATTTGCCTGCAGCAAGGTGACAAAATACGCCGTAAGACACGCTTTTTTTGCTGCAAATGCAACAATCCTGTTTGTCAGCAACATTTAAAAGAAGATTATTTATGTTTTTGTTGCCTTCCGCAAAATTCTGAATAAAAAAATCAATGTATTCTTCATAACAATTTTCTATTTTGTCATAAACATTTATTATTTTACCCATAATAAAGAGAAATATATATAGAACAAAAAAATTGTTGCCCTTTTCATTCCAAAGAATTTTTCAGGTCTATTTTTTATTCCTCAGGTAGCTAATAACATAGTAAAAAGAAATAGAAACACAAAATATAACAAATATTTTCCTATCTTAGTAAAAAATTTAACGGCAAACAGCCCTTATTTCCATACAAATGCATGTAAATGTATAGGGGTCTGGCCAGACACCATGTGCCAGAACTAAGGGCTCAAAATATGTGCCTGACGAAGGGTTAAATAAAATCAAAACCAACTAAGCAAATTGTAATGAAACCCAATCTTAGAGAGTTTAACTAATAGGAGATCATGCGGCATACGGTCAAATGCCTTTGCAAAATCAGTATAAATTGCATCAATTTGAACACCTTTTTCAAAGCAAGATATACAGCCATAAATCCATGTATACAGTAATATGACGTTTTAAAGAGAAAAAAGTTTATCAAAGACTATATGCTCAAAAATTTTAGTAACGTTAGTCAGTTTAGAAATCGGTATAGTTAGTAATATTACTTTTGTCACCAGATTTATAATAGAAAAAATAGTTATATATTTCCATTTCTGAATAAAATAAACACCATTTAAAGATTTATTAAATATAATTCTCAGTGGTAAAACAAAAGCAAAAAACATTTTTTTCAACAGAAAAGCAGATAGACCATCATTATCACATTTAAATGAATTAGATAGTTTTCCAATACCTGTTGCAATATGTTCATCAGGAATTTCCATATGCTCAAAATCAAGCACAGTACAAATATTATTAAAATCAAACCCATCTAGGGGAAAAGACATCCTAAAAGGAATAATGGAATTATTTTTGTTAGAGTTTATAAAACTCCTGAAGCACTTAGGATTATACCTAATTGAGTCATTAAAGCTCAAAAGATACTGATTGTATAAATATTTATTAAGAAAATTAAATTCGCGTTCATATGTTACTGGGAAAATTTTTGCTTATCACAGTCATTTGTAGTTGCTTTAAATTTGTTATGATGCTTATTTCTATAGATTTTTTAATTTGTTCAATCCCTTAGTGTACCAGCGAAGTTTATACATTTTAGGATTAGCTAAAGAAACTTTATATTTAATAACATTAGATAAAAAACTTCTTAACAAATTGATATAATTTCATTATTTAATAAATCAAACCAATTCAAATTATAAAGAAAAGCATTTACACGCGTAATAATTATAACGAGTATTATCAATAACATTAACAAAGGCATATTTATAAAATTAGATTTGAATTTCCAAAGCACAATGATAAAAAGAAGCTGAAATTGGAAAAAATGATACACTTAGGGCAAACTTTAAATCAAAACTTATAAACACTAGATCAAGATTATTATGAAAATTATTATATAAGGTAGTTCATAATAGGTTGGTTATCAGCTTATTTGGTTATAAAATGAAAAATAACCTATGGGCACCGTGAACACCCTTTATTGTTGGAATGTTTTTCAATCAGCTGTGCTTACACCAGTGGTCGGCAGAAAGAGAGAATATGAATGTATTGGTGTTTTACACCGGTAGAAATTATTTTATCTTTCTAGATAAATGAATGAATGAATAAATTAATAAATGAATTAATCGTTAAGAGAATATCCCGTATTCATCGAATTAAAATAATTAAAATAGTTCATGTTTTTGTTTTCTCTATTATAAAAAATAAAAACAATTCATAATAAAAAAAATAATTTTTTGATTGCATACAAAGCACTCTGCCTCATTTAATATATTTAAAGAAAATAAAAATAATTCTTACCACTCAACGTTCCACATTTTTAATTTAAAATGTAAACGAAAAACAAAATAAATACCTACAATAAAAAAAATTAATAAATACCTATAATAAAAAAACAAATTTTTAGAGTGTACTTTGTTTCTTTAACAATGCGGCATAAACTTGCTCTTTTAAAAGTTAGCATGCTACAGAATGAACTAATTGTATTTTTTGAGCTCTTATATTTGATATTTGTTGACATTCGTGTTGTGTTCGGCCTCTGTGTGCTAATCACTGGCTTAAACTCATTATAATCCATGCTTAAAAATGCAAATATATTTTTCGTACAATATACAAATATTTTGTATATAAATATTATAAAGCTTTCGTATATTACAAATATCATAAATTTAAAAATTTTGTAAATAATACAATGATTTCGTAAATTATTTTTAGTATAAAATTGTAACACCACAAAATTTTCGTACTCAGCTGATGATAATAACTTTCTTAAGTTTACAAATTTCGTAAATAGTACAAACGAAGTTTTGGTTTTGCACAAAATTATTTTGCATTTTAAAAAAATATTTATATTTTTAGTATTTTTATGAAATTTCGTAAAATATAGAAATAAAAATTTGCTGCTATTTACGATGTCATTTGTATATATTATTTTAATTTTTCTAAATGTCAAAATAACCAAATTTTTAAAAAAATTAACCACTGCTTTTGTGTATTTTACCTATGGTTTATTAGGAGTGTAATTATTATTATTATTATTATTATTATTTCAAATGGCACTACGCACCGCGACCACAGTAGGTCTTTTGTGCTGCCTAGAATCACCCTAAAGGTTCAAGCTATTGATGAAGCCAAGAACCTTGCCGGGTGAAGTGTTCCAAATGTCGGAAGGCGACAAGAAACGGTCACCCAAAAACTTGATCCTCCTGACACAAAGCCCAGGACAATCGCAGAGGACATGCTCTGACGTCTCCGATTCCAACCCGCAAAACCTGCTCAGTTCAGTGTCCGATTGACCCTTCTTGTGCTTATGGTACCTAAGGTTGCAATGTCCAGTAAAGTATCCAGTCAGGGTCCCTAGGTCCCTTCGACCAAGGGCCAGTAGTCGCCCAGATCCACCACTGGGCATAGATATAAATCTCTTAGCCTGTCGTTGGCCACGAGATGTTTGCCAATAATCGTAGAATTTCGACTCTCTCCACAACCTGAGCCTCTCCTTAATGTAGCCCATGGGCACCCCGCAGAAAGGTTCAGGGCCTATGAAGGGCCGGCGGGCACCACGGTTGGCCAGACAGTCCGCCCTTTCGTTGCCCTCATGCCCCTCATGGCCCGGAATCCATCCCAGGGTAAGGGAGTTGCTCCTACCGAGTCGGTTGAGTGCCGTAATACATTCCATGACAAGTTTAGATGACACCTCGTGGGACATAAGAGCCCGGAGTGCCGCCTGACTGTCAGAGAGAATATAGATACGAGATCTGACCACACGCCTCCGTAGGCATTCCTGTTTCGAGCCATCTGTGAACCATAACTGGGCCCCAACTTCAGGTTCCCAAGTCCGGTTGGTCCACATGCTCCTATCAAAAGACATAGCGTCAAAATACCTGACCAAAATCTGTTCCGGCAGCATCTTATCTGTGACCTTCCTGATTGGGTCGTCCATAAGAATCTTGGCGATCCTCATATGACCCCTTAGGTCGCCGCCCCTCATGCTACCGAATTCCCTAAGTCTAGTTGAGCCCATGACGGCCGCCTCCATTACAGTGATATGCAACGGAGGAATTCCCAGCATGGCCCCGATGGCATCCGTAGGACACGTCCCGCTGGCGCCCGTTATACCAATGCACGCCAAACGGTAGATCCTCTTAAGAGCACTCATCGTTTTCGACTGCTCGACCTCGAGGTGATCATAGGTCTGACAATAGTAATGAATGACCAATACACCATCCGCGGACTCAGACCCCATGTCTTCCCAAAGAGCCTTTGGCAGGCATAAAGAGCTCTGGTGGCCTTTTTGGACAGCGAGTCAATATGATCATTCCAGGTTAGAGATTTGTCAAGAGTAACCCCCAAATACCTAACCTTATCAGAGTAATCTATCACCATGCCCCCCACAACGGGCCTTGATAGATTAACCTTCCTTCTATTTGTAAATGGTACCAGTATCGTCTTCGACGGGTTCATGGATAAGCCCTTTCCCTGGCACCATGAAAGAGTAAAGTTCAGAGCCTCTTGCATGCGCTCTGAGATCGTCCTGTCATCCCATCCAACGACGGATATGACAAGATCATCTGCATAGCCGTAGGTCTTGAAGCCCTGGTCGTTTAAACCCTCGAGCAACTCATCTATGACCAGTGTCCATAATAATGGCGATAAAACACCCCCCTGAGGACACCCTCTGGTCGCATTCACAGTCCTGAGTGCAGACCCTATACCAACGGTGATTACCCTGGACCTTAGCATCTCTAGAGTCCAGTCCACAATGACTGGAGAGATACCCTTACGCAGCATGGCCCCTTTAATCGCACCGTAGGACGTGTTGTCAAAAGCGCCCTGTATATCTATAAAGGCACAAAGGGCAATGTGCTTTGCCCCTAGTGCCCTCTCAATCATATCGACAACGTGATGAACAGCTGTTTCGGTAGACTTTCCCCGCTGATACGCGAACTGAAGACCGTGTATCGGCCTCCGTGCGAGGTAAGTGTCCCTAATATAGCGATCCAAGACTTTCTCCATAGTCTTAAGGAGAAACGAGCTGAGGCTAATTGGTCTATACGATTTAGGCAACTGTTCGGACTTTCTCCCTGCCTTTGGTATGAAGACCACTTTCACCTCTCTCCAAGGTGATGGTACATGACCAAATAGCAGACTGGATCTAAATATCCTAACCAGCCTTGGGATAATTGCGTACAACCCCTGCTGCAACAGGCATGGATAGACCCCGTCCGGACCTGGAGATTTGTATGGAGAAAACTCATTCACCGCCCACCTTACCCTGCTCTCCTGAAAGATAGACCCAGATAGACGTACATTCCTCCCCGTTAGGTTTGGGATTCCCCAAGTAGCATCCGACCCGCCGGAGACTACGCATCCCGGGAAGTGCGTATCTAGCAGGAGTTTGCAGGTTTCGACGGGAGATTCAGTGTAGGAAACATCTGGTCTCCTCAGAGTACAGATACCATTCGTATGATCCTGTGATAGGGCCTTTTGAAGTCGCACAGCTTCTGGAAGATTCGAGATCCTCTCACAGTAACTGCGCCACGTGGACCTTTTGGATCTGCGTAGTTCCTTGTTATATGCAGTGAGTGCAGCCCTATAGGTGACCCAGTCACCTGTTCGTTTGGCATTATTAAAGAGCTTTCTGGCTTTACTTTTGAGCTCCTCCAAACCACTGTTCCACCATGGAGCATCCCTCTTTGTCCTCCTGGTCTTTAGTGAGCAGCTCGCAGCGTAAGCAGAAGTTAAATTCCCTTGAATTTCCGCCGCCTCATAATCAATTTCCCCTGAGCTCAGAATCAACCCCTTGGAAAAGTTGGTGTCGCCCCCCAAGTGATGGCGGAAGTTTTCCCAGTTCGTACGTCTAGGATTGCGATAAACCTGATTGGAATCCAATGAACCGATAACATCAAAGACCATGTGCTGATGGTCAGACATCGATAGTTCGTTGGAGACATGCCAGTTAGAGATGGCAAAAGACAAATTGGAGCTCGTAAGAGTGAGATCCAAGACCTCTGACCTAATTGCATTCCTAAAAGTCGGTACGTCACCCCTGTTCGCTATGTTTATATTATTCCTACATATAAATTCTAGCAGGTACTCACCACGTTCGTTGACATCCTTACTCCACCATACCGTGTGATGTGCGTTGGCGTCGCATGCTAGGATCCAGCTCACTGACCTCTTTCGGCAATATTCAACCAAGGCCGAAACCTCAGCTGTTGGTGCCGCTTCTGCGTCGCCAGGCAAGTACGCGGAGGCGAGTACTACCTCATGTACCCCGGATAGGGAGGGTAACATTGCGGAGATTGCTACCAAATCTCCCAAGACAAATTCTGAAATTGGAAGAAAGGTTAGACTATTCCTCACAAAGATGGCCACTCTGGGCCTAGTTAATTGAGAATTATATATCAGCTTACCTTGACTTGCATTGAGCCCTTTTATGACTCCATTGTACACCCAAGGCTCCTGGATGAACATTACATCCAGGACATCCGTTGTGAACCTTCTGCTGGCGATGTCCGATGCCGCCTTTGCATGGTGAAGGTTCACCTGTAAGCACCTGAGGTGTTTTGGTGCTCCAGCTTTTTTGGCAGCCATTATTTGCGTTTGGCAGCACGCTTTGCCACCTTTCTGCCACGATTTAAGTTAAGCAGCACAGCTTCTTCTGCCGAGTGCCGCTCACCCTTTTTCCGCCTTTCGGAAGCCTTAAAATCGACCCGTTTTTTAGTTTTGGGCTCAGTAGAACTAGGCATAGCAAGGTCCTTCGAACAGCACAGTTTATCATCCGACGTGTGTGAGCTAGTAACAACTCGTGTGTCGGATTTGGCCGTGGCTGCAGAAATGCTTGCCTTTGCCTGTTTGGGTATGTCGCGCCCGACCCCATGTTGTTGTCGGGTGGGTCTTACCAGCGCTGTTCCAAACCCAAAGTTCACCCTGTGATCCTTTCGCTTGAGTATATCAGCTGAGATAGGGTCAATAGACAGGGTGAGCTCAACTATGCCACCCTTGATAACCCTATTCAACACCTTTCAATACCCAACCGAAAGCTCGCAGTTCTGGCCCTCAACTAGTCTAAGAATTAGATCATTAGACGTGTCCTCCTTCTCGGGAAAATAACCCACGAACACTTGGGCCTTCGGCACTTTTTCCTCCGCAACCACCTTCAACACAGCGTCGCTCCATGGCTTTAGAGTGGGGACATAAGTCTCCAGCCACTGCGCCGTGTCCTTGTCGCGGCAAACAAAACTGAGCCACCCTGGCTTAAAGGAGCAACTCGAGAAACTGGGCTTAATTGTTCCCTTACTCAGCTCCGCTATTTTGTGCAGCACAGCTCTTTGGATGGAGTAGAGCTGCTCATCCGTCCATCTAGTTGCCGGGAAATCAGGTGGAATAACACCAATCTTCACGGTGGCAACTGCATCCTTGTAGGATACCTCTTGTTTCCGCTGGTTGGCCGGAACTGGCAAGGCTGGTTTCGGCAGTATAGCGCCTACAGTCTTGCAAGGTGTGCCATCTGCAGCCATATCAGCTGTCCGCTTTGCAGGATGTCTAGTTTCAGGTGGTGTCGAGCCATCTGAGCGCACCCTTTTCCTGCTACCTGTGAGCTGTTTGACCTCCTTACGGGCCTCGCGCATTGGCAACTGACAAAGCCGCCGCGCAACCTCTAGGTCAATACCTTCATCCAGGTACGTCCGCAAGCGTTTGCGAGCCGCCCCGCAGAGCTTCACGCGCTCAGTCTTCGGTTTCGACCGATCGCCTGGGACTGTGACGGCACTTACAGGCTGGGAGCTTAACAGCTCATCCTCCTCGTCCGTTGGGATGTTCGTAGTTGTGTCTGAAATAGGGCCCGGAGGGTCCTGAGTTAAACTACTAACATCCATGGGTTCGGCAACATTGGAATCCAGAGCGCCCAATGTCTGCTCAGCCGAAACTATTGCTACCTCTGTGCCTTTTAGGTTTGAAACCTCTTTGCCACCTAAGGTGAGACCTGCATCGGTCTTCTCTTGCTCTTTATTTAATAGATTATTAGAGTCCATCTAAAAGAAAAGAAAAATAAGGGATTACAACAGAACACATAGTAGCAGAGCCCTGTGCTACCAGTGAGCTGATACAACCAGGGTACGCCACGCCCTGGAGGCCACCGTTCAAAAACACACTAACGTAGTGCTATTCGTCCCATAGGCACGGTACAGATAACACCTGGGATTACGGGTTTTTATCGAGTGTCCGCTCTAGATCCGCCATCGAGCAGGATGTGGATTAAAGCATGGATTATCCAGTCGCAGATGCGACTCCGTGTTGTTCATCACAAGGAACGACGTCTGCATCTGGATAAGTCTAGCTTAAACTCCACGCATGGACGGTCATTGGGGTCCTGATAGGCTAAGGCACCATCGTTCGATATGCTGTGTATACGCTTCAAGGACCCCCTATGTTCTTGCTGCCTGTCTCCTAAATTTCGATTTAGTAATAATTACTGCGCCGAACTTTAAGAATCAAGCAACGGAACACTTGGCTCCAGGAGTGTAATTACTTGTTCTTATTTTTTTTATTAATTTTTATAAAAAAAAAAAAAAAAAAACAGATGTGAATGTCAATGCTATCAACATTCAATATATAATTTGAGATGCCATTTGCTGAAAAGTATCTTGTTCTTATTTTTATTAATTTTTATATAAAAAAAAAACAGATGTGAATGTCAATGCTATCAACATTCAATATATAATTTGAGATGCCATTTGCTGAAAAGTATATTTTGTTGTGCTGCCAATTAGTTAAATTTGTACTATTTTCCAACACTACAAATAAGCATATAACTACATAATCTGTAAACAAGGGTATAGGTTTCTTTTAATGTATTTTATTGTTGCTGATATAAACATTTAATCACATGACCTGATAACCAGCCTATCATGAACAACCTTAGTTATAATTTGCATAGGATCAAGACTAAAAGCATCTAAGTACTATACAAATTTCATAACATTTATTAACGTTATGAGGAACAAACATACAAAATTAGATAAATTTAATTAACCTAATACGCATAACCTATCACCATCACGGATGTAATCGGAAAGATGAGCAATATTATAGCATGAGCGAGCAGCATACAGGCTTTCAGATTAAAATAAATATACATATGGTAGATTTTCATAACGTTATAATAGCTGGAAACTTTTTAACGCTAATACTTGTATTAAATATGTGATATAAAACAAAATTGTTAATTTAAATAAATTTAATAAACGGTCGTAAATTTTGCAGAAAACAGTACTGGCATATTACCTTTTAAGTAATCAAAGTACTGGCAAATCATAAAAAACAGTGTTATACCAGTACTATTTTTTTCGTACCATAGGTAACTTCTACCTGGGTAGTTGATTTCTAATAAGTGTTTTTAACCCTCGATGAGTGAGAAGGTCCCTAGGGACCTTTTTGCCTTTTCAAACTGAAATTACTCCTACTTCGGCCACTACAAAGTTACTCTTGTTGCGCATTTTTTGGAAAAAAATCAAGCCGATCGGATTATTACTTTAGGAGTTATTGAGGTTTTAGTGAGAATAGTACGCGGACGTGTGAATAGGTCCGTATGGACCTTGTACTGAATTTCACTAATAAATGCATGTTTTTGGGCATCATTATAATTCTTTTATTGTTTCAACACATAATTTACTTGTTCTGAACACAAAGACCTAAACTCAAACATTAGGGATGATGATAAAAACAAAAAATTCTAAGAAAAATTCGAAGACATGAACTTTATTGCTTTCAAGGAAAGGCACAATATTCTACTAGCAATAAACCAGTTCTTAGAATTTTTTATTTTTATCATCATCCCTAATGTCTTTGTGTTCAGAACAAGTAAATAATGTTTTGAAACAATAAAAAAAAATTATAATGATGATGAAGTAATCCCTAAATGTCTGAGTTCAGGTAGACGTACGAAAGAGTATAAAAGAAGTTGTAGTTTCGTAAACCAAATCAGTCAAAGTTTAGACAGCGAAGAAAGGCGTGCAGCTGATAGTAGATTTGCTGATTTTATGTACGAATACATGGATGAAGAAATTGATATTGCTGCAATTGATAATTATGAAGTTGAGGATGATGAAGATCGCACATACCAACCTGCTGAAGAGTCAGATGCCGAAACTGAAGGATACGTCGAGCTAAATGAAGATACTGATGATGAAGAGGAAGAAAATGATGGACAGGAAACGAATGAAAGTTACTATATTGGTAAAGATGGCACCCAATGGAGTAAAAAAGCACGACCAACATCACGCACTCGTAATCATAACGTGGTCGAATTCACAAGAAAGAAATTAGGACCAACAGGAAATATACACGATCCCTATACAATAATGCGTTCAATCATGACACAGGAAATAATACACTTAGTGCTACGTGAAACAAATCGTAAAGGCAGGGAGGTTACAGCTGCATGGAATTTGGCGAATCCCACGAAGAAAAAGGAGTGGAAGCCAGTGACAGTGAAAGAGTTTGACGCCTTTGTAGCTATTCTTTTGTATGCTGGACTCACAAGATCAAACCATGAACCAGCTATGGAATTATGGGGCGCAACGCGTTGCCCAATATACAAAGCTGCGTTGTCGTACGATCGCTTCATGTGTATAAAGCAATTTATTCGATTCGACAATGGAAATACTCGACAACAGCGACTCATCAACAGCAAAACTGCGGCTATTGACGATATTTGGCAAATGTTGCAACATAACTTGGCAGCAGCTTACACTCCTCTTGAAGCACTAACAGTTGATGAGCAGTTGTTCCCTTACAGAGGCCGCACCCGCTTCACGCAATATATTCCGTCAAAGCCAGCTAAGTATGGTTTGATAGTATGGTGGTTATGAGACTCACAGAATTATTATCCTGTGAAGGGAATGATATATTCTGGAAAACTGCCAAACGAACAACGAGAGATAAACCAAGGGCAGAACGTAGTGCTGGATCTTGTGGAAAAATATTTAGATGCTGGCCATACTATATACGCGGATAATTTCTTTACCACTCTTGACTTGGCGCGTATTTTGATGAGGAGGAAGACCGCATATGTTGGTACAGTGCGCTACAACAAAATATTCATTCCACAGGAGTTCAAGAAGAACCCGAAGCGCACCATCAATAGTACATTATTTGGTTTTATAATATGCTGGAGCTCGCTGCATTGGCTGCTTTTACGATTTACAACGAAATGAAGCCTATAAAAAGGAGTGACAGACGGCGGTCGTTCTTGTTACTGCTAACGAAACAATTGGCCACACAAAATATCGAAGAACGTGCCCTGAACAACCATATAACCTCATATCGAAGGATACGCAATGCGATGGAAACATTCGATGTCAGGGTAAGAAAAACATCTTCAAATTCAAGAATAGAATATATATTTATTTGTTTTTATTTTTCTATTCATTTCAGGTATTACCAAGACCGATGGAAGGCAATGCACCGTCGTTTGCGGCTAGGTCAAGTAGACCGTCAAGTCGCCTTTGCCGTTCTGAGTACGGGCGGCAGTGGAAAACGCGGGCATACTGCTTCGGCTGCGGTAACGCTGTTTGCGGAGAACATAGCACACTTTTACATCGCTGCAACACTTGCGCACAGGGCGGGGGACAAGAAGTACACGCTCAAACACAATAATTTTTAAACTTTTTTATAATAGTCTTAAGAAAATTCAAGCAAAAAATAAAAAAAAAATTAAAAAAATTGAAAAAATTATTTTTGTATGTAGAATTTAGTTATAAACAATAAAAAAAAAAATTTATATGAAAAAAACATGATTTACAAAAAAGGTCCGTAGGGACCTTTTCACACGGCCGTGAAGTTCAGAACTGTCACTCATCGGAGGGTTAAAAAAATATGTATTGAATTTGTTCAAAACTCCTGTACTATTTTTGTTTCAGTGCATAAAAATCACACCATAAAATATGTTTTAGTTGATGTGAAAAAATCCAATTATAAGCAAGAACAAGCTAAAAAATTAGCGGCTCAACAACAAGGTGCTCCTATTGGTATGATACCAGCTGTACAATCTGTACCTGGAGGATATCAACAACAAGCTGGAGTAGCAACAGCTTACAATCAACAAGCGGCTTATGGTTACGCCCCAGCGCCAGCCTATAATGGTTGGGGTGCAAGTTATGCTCAAGCACCACAAACCGCCTATCAACAACAACCAGCTGCTTATGGTGCTTATGCGGCGCCACCACAAAACACTACTCAACCGCAATGGAACACAACAGCATACGCTGCTCCAGCTGGTAGTTGGGGTCAAAATGGTTATGCAGCACCTCAAGCAACTGTACCAACAGCAGTACCAGTAGCACAAGCCGGTGTACCGGCTGCTAATGGCTGGACTGCTGCGGCTGCATCACCAACAAATGGCTCACAAAATTTTGGTAGTTATCAGCAGACTTATAACGGGGGTCCTCAAAAGGCTGGTAGTTTGCAGGGAAATCGTATGAATCCATATAGTGTTGCAGCGGCTCCTAATTACGGTAAGCATTAAAGCAAATTTATTATATTTTGTGTTTTATCTTTTTCCTTTTAAGGCACTCAATTTTTTGGGTAAAATTTTTGTTTTTATTTTGTTCTGGAGAATTTTTTTATTTTAAAGTATTGAATTTAAGATTTTCGTAATTTCTAGTTAAACAATTTAAAATCACATATTCTTATAAGACATTAAATTATTTAAATTCAATATTTTTTTAAGAAAATAAACTTCTCATTGTTGTTTTATTGAGTGTGTAAGCATTACAAAGCTTTATTTAGGATAACAATAAGTAAACGTCTTGTCCAACTATTAAAAACGGTGTTTCTAAATGTTTATGCTTTATTCTTCTGAAAAGTATTTTTTTTGTTTGGTGTTCTAACAAAAATCTAAAACATGTATCATATCAATATCAACTACAGCATTTTTATGGTATTTATAGATGAAAGTTATCGATAAATTGATTATAATAATGAACTAAAATGGTTTTACATGATATAGAAGTAGTACATACATATTTTGTGATCCTCCCTATATATACGAGGGTGGGTCAATAAGTCCGAGACTTTTTGAATGAAAAGAAATCATTTTATTTTTTAACATAGTCTTCTTTGAGCTCTATACACTTTGTCCAACGTTTCTCCAATTTTTTTTATTCCTTCCAAAAAAATAATATTTGTCGAGATCATCAAAATAGGTTTGTCTGTGAGATGACTTCATCGTTGGAGTCAAATCTCTTTAAGCCGAGCAATTTCTTCAGAAAAAGTCACTCAGGGCTAAATCTGTAGAATATACAGGTTGGTTGAAAAGTTCCTCCGCTCACCAAGAGATGGCACTGCTAGCTCCAAACTTTTTTTTTTCTTAAGTTGGTATAACTGTCCTGAGAACACATGCAAAGTTGCAAGTCATTCTGTCAATTCTTTCTTTGTTTACAAGCGATTCGAAGTTGACGTGTCATTGATTTTTTTTAATATGGAAAAAATTGAATATCGTGCAGTCATTAGATTCTTTGTTTTGAAGGGTTTAAAAGCAAAGGAAATTTATGAACAATTGTTAGAAGTGTATAAGGAGTCCTCACCTTCAAAACGCACCGTTGAATTTTGGGCTGGTGAATTTAAACGTGGTCGTACCAGCCTTAAAAACGATCCACGCGAAGGACAACCAAAAACTGCAACCACAGCAGAAACATTGAGCAGGTACATAATATGGTAAGTGAAGATCCAGGTTTGACTAAGCATGAAATTGCTAATGGCAAAGGCATCTCAGACGAACGAGTACTCCATATTTTACATGAAGAATTACGTATGATAAAACTGTTTCGAAAGTTAGTGCCGCACACATTAACAATTCAACAAAAACTGGATCGAAAACAAATTTCTCAGCGTAATTTGGAGCGTTTTAAGCCGAATACAACAGACTTTTTGCGTCGTTTTATAACTATGGATGAGACTTGGATCTACCACCATGATCCTAAATTGAAACAAGAACGTTTACAGTGGACTGAAGCTGGTTGTTCGGCTCCAAAGCAGGTGAAGTCACAACGATCAGCAAAGAAGGTTATGGCATCAGTTTTTTGGGATGCAAAAGGAATTTTGTTGATTGATTATCTTCAGAAAGGTAAAACAATTAACTCTAAATATTATTGCAGCCTATTGGATCAGCTGGATGAAAAAATTTGTGAGAAAATACCTGGTTTAAAGAAGAAAAAAATCATTTTTCATCAAGACAATGCACCTGCTCACAAAAGTGATTTGACGATGGCTAAATTCAAAGAATTAAAGTACGAATTGCTTGAACATCCACCGTATTCACCAGATTTGGCTCCCAGTGACTACTATCTCTTTAGAAATCTCAAACAATTCCTTCGTGGAAAGCATTTTTCGTCGAATGAAGAGGCCATAGCAGCCGTAGACGGTTATTTTGCAGAGCTTCCGGAAAACCATTATAAGGATGGGATAAAATTATTGGAAGATCATTGGAACAAGTGTATTGAGCTTCTAGGAGATTATATTGAATAAAAAAATATATTTCGTAACAAAAACAGTATGCTTTTATTTCGAGCGCAGGAACTCTTCAACCAACCTGTATCGTATGAGGGAGCAATTCGTGGATTTTTGCCATGGAAAATGCCATTTTCCTCAAATCAAATCTCGCAGTTGTCTGCTATCAATGGCTGTCAAACACAAACTGAATGACGCAGCTTATTCAAATTTTGATAGGAGTCAACTGACAGATGCCTGGAGCAATGTTGCCTTTCAGTTAAAAGGCGGGAAATTCAAAAAGTCACAGACTTATTGACCCGCCCTCGTAAATAGATAGGTTTTATTTGTAGTTGCTAGAGCTATTCAATTGGCTTTATATACAAAAATTTTTGGTCAATTGTATTTTTCATAATATTTTTAATTCATAGGCTTCCTTACCTCTTCTAATATGAATCCCAACTCGTATGTGGTTTCGCCTTTAAGTGATTTCTTGACTAATTTGGCGAAAAAGCCACGCACAGAATATTAATTCTTAAAGCTATTTGAAAATAATATCTTCCAGACTTTTTTTTTACATAAAAGGTCTTAAAACATTAACAACTATATGCAGAGATATTTTGAAGATTGTTATAAAAGTCGTATAAAGAAAATTTGTTGTTGTTTTACATGATAATATGATTTATAAGTCTGTTATAACAATCAACAAAATGTCTTTGCATATGGCAGTTAAAATAAATCTTCTATGTCCCTGTATGAATTTATTTGCAAATTACACACACAAAAAGGTATGTGTTTTTAATATATGTTCATTAAAAACGTTTGTATTTTAAATATTGATATAATGATGTTTTACTTTATTATTTATACAAAATATATTAACTTTATTACTGTATTTTATTATAGTATTTATTGTTTCTTAATGTTAAATCAGTAATACTTAAGGTTTAATTAATACTAAGTAGTCATCAGCTATCAAAATATTTATAATTAATTATAAATATGAAACTTTGTCAATTAATTAAGCTTATAATAAGGGTATTCGCGTCAGAAATTTTACTTTTGCAAAAATACAAAATTGTATAATGAATTATCTGTGACGTGAACGCTCTTTTTAAAATTAAAATGAAGTAACATTTTCAAAACTTTATATTATTCAATTAAAATACCACTGGAGTTAATGAATTAAGTTTAATTTGTATTTATTTCTGTATTTTAATTATTTTAATTATAATTTTTCTGGTTTATAAAAGAAAATTCACTTTTTTATTAATTAATTTTATTTACTAGTGAAGTTTTTATTTTATAGTCGATCTTTTTTTAAAATGTATATGTATGATATGTATTTTAGTCTGCTTCAAGATCGTGGAAAATTAAAAACAATTTAAACACATGTCTTTAAATATTAACTAATTGCTGATTTGGATATATAGTAATAACGGAGAATGTAAAAACACAATAATAGTAAATAAACATCAGATTCTAAACTCAATAAAATCAGCTTGGTGTCAGCATAAATAACTTCTTTCCTTTGAGTTGTGAGTTAATAAGATATATTTACAATTATCACTTTCAAGGACGCGAAGAATGTTGATGAAAGTCGTAGCTGAATAGAAAATGCATTCCATTTGGCTCTTTCTGTGTATTCTCCATGATTACTATATAAAAAAATAACATTTTTTATTTAAAAAGATTTTCCATGATCTTGAGCCAGACTAAAATACATTTCATACTTATAACTTTATTTCCTTTAAGAAAAATTCACAAAGCATGCTTAACAAAAGAGCTGCCAAATTAAATAAGAGTGTTGGTAATTTTTGTACAGTTTGCATATTTTTCTATATTTTTTTATGCTGTTGTTTGTTGTTGGGTTTGAGGAAAACTTCACACTTTCGCAATTTTACAAGAGCTTAATTTCAGACATGAATACCCTTAATATTAAAGATTTTTAGAAGTTTGACGTATTCCACATTAGACAGGATAAATTTAGTAATTTCCTAGCGGCTATTTTTTGAATGTACCAAAAAATCTTAGAAAATAGAATCGTATACAAAGAATTGTTCATATGCTGTGTTTTATAGTGAAATCAAATCTGACCTAGTAACATAAAAAGAATTAAAAATTTGTAACAATTTGCAAGTTTATTAAACAGCAGCTGATTGTTTGTTGTAAAATTTGCAAAGAGGATTATTGTTTTAAAATGATTTGCTGAAACATTTAATACAATTTTCTTATCTGTTCCATAATTGTAAAATTGCAATATTTAAGCTTCACAGAGATTTGTTTTCCAAAACCAATTGAGTCAAATCCAATACAATTTCCTACCAGTCTAAATTTAAGGAGACAAGTTTCAGTCACGTTTTATTGCATCTAAACGATCGAAGGCTTTTTTAATACATACTTACATTTACTGTTACACTATTTATATATTTTTCAATAAATATATATTTGATACAATTCCATTACAACATGAATTTTTATAGCTAAGGAAATACTTCAAAATCCAATTAAATAATTTATTAATAAAATCTTGAATCTTCACAACAACTTTCTTTATTTAATTTTTATTTGTAAAAAATGGCTATTTTTAAAAATATTTAAAAGAATTCAGTATCTTCAAAAATTTTTGTAAGCCCCAATTGTCCCTAAATTCTCACTTTGAAACTAGTTGTGGAACTAGTTTAAAAATTAAATTTCAAAAACATAAAATAGGGAGTACAACTGGTACTAATGTGACACTTCCGAAACCAGTACTAAAATGACCATGCTGCACCAGGATGTTAAGGTCTCAATTATATCTATGTATAAAAAACAAAATTTTATCTTGAATGAAATGTAAATTTAGATAATTATGAAATAATAAGGGTATTCACGTCAGAAATTTTATTGTCTCAAATCACACAAAATCGGAAAATTGCATTATCTCCATGACGTTAACCAAAAAGTATTTAATCATAAGAGAGAAGTTCCCGCTCAAATATATAAGTATAAAAAAATGCCGTTTTAATATAAAAAAAACTATAAAAATTGCATGAATTTAAAAACCAGTTTTTTTCATGAAAAAAACAGGAAAACTGTTAAGAATCCCAAAAACAACAATTAAACTGCTTATATGGCAACAATTCATCAACCCAATTTGATATTGAATTTCTCGAAGAGCATCTCTAATACTCTATACTTTGAATACTTTTTGCGTGAGCGCGCCTTTAAAAAATAAATGGAAGCAACATTTCCAAAAATTTATATTGTTCAAGTAGAAAAACCAATGAACCAATGAATTAAGTTAAATTTTTATTTATTTGTTTTTCAATTATAATTTTTCTTGTTAATAAAAGAAAAATCACTTTTTTTTATTAAATAAATGTATTTACTTCCAAGAAAAATCCACAATACATTCTTAAAATGTGTTCCCAGTTGTTTGAGTACTTTTTAAATATTTTTCTATTAATTTTTTAGCCCTTTTTTATTTGATAAATGGTGGCAACACCATTAAAAGTTACACTTTTACACTTTTCGAAGACCAAATTTTTACACTTGAATGTGGGTAGTGCGAAATTGTCAGGTTTGTGGAAAATTATTCCCATGTGTTTCTTGCTGTGTCTGAGGAAAACTTTACACTTTCAAAATTCTACAGAGTTCAATTTCTCGCATGAATACCCTTAATATTTAAAATATTTTGTATTTCACAATATAAAAAATTTTGTGTTTATTACTGATTATATTATTAAAAAAACAAATGTTAGCAAAATTAGATACTAGTACTCGTAGTACTAGAATTTGAATTGATTTTTTGAAGCAGCCGGTACATACAGTGGCTCACATTCAAAATTTTCAAATAAAACTATTGATAAATAATAAAACAAAAAACATATTGGTGCGAAAAAAAATTAAGTACTTTGTTTGTTTAACTTTAAAGCTCAAAAAAATATAACAGTTATTTCAGATAAATTTTCTTAGTAATATAAAAATCAACAAAAACTCAAAAAATTACCCAAATATACATCACACTCAAAGTGAGCCACTTGATTTTGTTCTTGGTAAAATAACGGTAACTGTTTTTTGTTTTTAATATTTTTGCATTGATCTAATTGTTAATGCGTTATTTGTGTATAAAACATCAAAGAGCGAGGATGAGACGACAAACAAGTGTAGAGATTAGAGATAAAAATAAAATGAAAAAGTAATAAAAAATCATTTTCGGAAAGAAATGAGGCTTTTATTGTAGGAGAAATCAAAAAAATTCTCGGTTGAGCGCTCCGAAACGGACGGAAATGGTCAAAAGTCAGTTGTATATCCAAGTACACCCTGAAACAGTTAGAGAGTGCTTAGAAAACACGGGTATAATTGAAGAGTAGAAAGAAAGAAGCCGTTTATTAGCTAAATAAACCGTAAAAAACGCCTAGAGTTTGCTCGTAAATACGTTCAAAAGAATATGAGTTTTTGGCAAAAGGTATACACACATAAAATAGAGTAAATATCCACTAAAAATGTTTGGTTAGGTTTTATTTAGAGTATTCAAAAAACCGGCCTTTTGAAAAAACCGGTTTCGGTTTTCTTCGAAAAAGCGAATTTTGAAAAACCGGTTTCGGTTTCGGGTTTTGCAGAAAAAACCGGTCAACCGGTTTTTTTAAAAAGCTTATATAATTTGTTAATTGTTTTTATAACAAACAAAAAAAAAAGAAATTTAATATATAAAGTAATAAAAATAAAAAAATACATTCTTTGATATATATATATATATATTTTTTTTTATTGTATTTCATTTCAAGATTTTATTTATTGGTTTTAATATTTTTTAATATATCTCAAAAATTCATTAAGTTTGTAAATTGAACGTTTAAAACGTTTGGCATTAAATAAGTTTTTTTAATATTACATTTTAAATATGTAAAAAGAAAATCTATTTTTCAGTTCTAAAATAATATTTTAGAAATAATATTCAATTTAAATGTTTAATTTTAAGACGATTTCTTTGTTTGCTTTTGATAAAGCTAGAAGTGGAAAATACTCTCACACTAATACTAGATGTTGGAGAAATAGTCAAAAGACAATTATATAAATTTTCCAGCTTTTCAGTTATTTTGTCGCATTTATCAAGATACAGTATCGGACAAATCATTTGCAACTAGCATACAAATTTCATAATGTTATATAAAAAAACATGTGGGGTATTTTTTTTTAAATCCAATTTTATTTTTTAATTTTTAAAAAAAAAAAAATTAATATTTTGAATTTTTTGTAACATAAAATTAACATAGTCACTATTTCAGCAAGACAAAACAATTGCAACCAAAAAAAAATTTCTTGTTTAACTTTTTTTCTTTAATATTTTGTTGCGAACCCCTTATTTTCAATAACAGCCTTGCATCGCCGTGGCATGGACTCCATTAAATGATTGATGATATCCTGTGGTATACCATACCAAGCATGTTGGATCCGTTTGAAAAACTCATCGGTACTTTAAATGTTATTTCTATCAATTCTTTGTTTTACTATTGACCAGAGGTTTTCAATTGGATTAAGATCCGGAGACTGTGGTGGCCATTGCATAACGTTAATGCTTTGTTGCTCAAACCAAGCTTTTACCACGTTCGAATTGTGTTTGGGATCGTTATCTTGTTAAAACGTCCAACGTATCGGCATCTCCCATTCAGCATACGGCAACATAACGCTCTCAAGAATGTTTTTGTAAACCTATTTATCCATTAATACGATGAAGTGGACCTAACCCATTGGAATAAAAACATCCCCAGGCCATGACATGGCCACCTCCATGCTTGACCGTCTTTACGCAAAACTCTTTCTCAACTCGTCTTCCTCTGGGTCTTCGTACATGAGTTATACCATCACTGGCGATAATATTAAATTTTAATTCGTCACTGAATCTACTGATTGGCTGTCCAGCTTAAATGTTCTTGAGCAAATTGAAGTCGTTTCAATTGGTTACGCTTTGATATAAGGGGCTTTTTTGCAGGCCGATAAGCTAATAAACCAGCATCTTTGAGACGTCGGGAAATGGTTCTTGCACTAACTGGTATTTTTAATTCTTTTGCCAATTTCGGAGCCGATTTAAAGGGAAACTTTTTAACCTCTCTCACTATTCGTGCGTCAGTTCTTTGGTCAGTTTTTCGGCCGACCGCCTTTGCTTATAACCTCCACGGATTTAGTTTTTTGAAAATCTAATAAAATTCGAGAAATTGATGATTTATGCACTTTATATTTAACAGAGAGTTCTTTTTGAGAAATTCCTTGGTCGAAATCGTCCACAATACGGTTCCGTAACTCTTTACCGAATTTATCTGGTGCCATTATTATGAATATTTCGAGGCACTAAGAAAAATTGTGTTTCCTTTTAAATAATTTTGCAACTAATAAAAAATGTGACCTTCTACCAAGAAACTACGAATGTTATCAAAACAAAACAAAATATAACGGTTTTGATCATTAACAACAAAAATTTTAAGAGTTGCAATTGTTTTGTCGCGTCCAAATATTGACTACTTTTACATAACGCACCATAGAAATGCAAATACCGGATAACTGAACCCAAAATATGTATGACTATAAACTATCAAAAAATAGTCTGAATATATAGGGACACACTTATTATATGGACCAAACATTAACTTTTGAGTGTTAGTTGCAAATGATTTGTCCGATACTGTATATGAAATCATCATATAATGATGAATGATTTTGTAGTCTCTTTTTTAGGATTTTGAATACTGTTTATTGTGTTATTTAGATCAGAAATTAAACTATTTGAATTTGGAATATCCAAAGTTAAGTCTTCATCGGAATCTATCAGACTTACATCTAAATCTTCATAACCAAACAAACGATTATAAAAGTGTTCGGAAAAAATAAAAGAGACCAGTTGGTGATGTAATTAAAAAAACCGGTTAACCGAACAAAAAAGACCGGTTTTCGGTTTTCTTCGAATTTACAAAATATTCGAAACCGATCGGTTTTTAAAAATAAAGAAACCGGTTGACCGGTTTTCGGTTTCGGTTTTTGAATACTCTAGTTTTATTTTAGAAAGATGGTAGCACATACGCTAAAAGTTCCGCAGAAAGGCAAATCTTTTTGCTGGCTACCTAGAAGAAGCATTTATACCATTTCCAAGATTGACAAATGATGAAAACATTGTTAGATCTGTCAAAACTGATAGCATAGAAATTTCCATAGTAACACTTAATGAAAAAATTAAATTAAAAGTTATAAGGTACCATATAACAGGTGAATTCTAAAAGA
Source organism: Eustalomyia histrio (assembly GCA_949748255.1). NCBI lineage: Eukaryota > Metazoa > Arthropoda > Insecta > Diptera > Anthomyiidae > Eustalomyia > Eustalomyia histrio. The sequence goes on along the minus strand of OX456523.1, from coordinate 81,320,813 downwards.
GCTACCTGAAAGAGGTATACGAAAATTGTTATACATTATAAATGCATCACTTAGATTGAAGTATGTATCAAGTCAATGGAAAGTAGCTGAGGATACTAATGATTCCCAAACCTGGTAAGCAACCAAACGAAGGAATATCATATAGACCGATATCTTTATTATCAATAATGTCAAAGGTATTTGAAAAGCTTATTCTAAAAATGTTAATTTCAATATTAGAAGATAGAAACCTCATTCATCAATTTGGATTTCGAACCAAATCTAATAAAAAAGCATTCAATAAAAAAACAAATTTGTTATGGAATATTCATCGATGTTGCCCAAGCCTCTGACAAGGTTGGCCTTAGATTAAAGCTACATAGAGATTTACCTCAACAATATTTAATGTTCATTTCGCTTATTAAGTCAGTGGAATATACAAAAATTCCTTACAGAAGAGATACAATATAAAATTTTATTGGTAAATATAAGTAAAGTAACATTTATTGTATATATATTTATAAGAGTTAACTTTCAAAATTAAATTTTTGGATATCATCACTTTTTAGAATGTTTTTGCATCAATAAAAATAATGGCGTATTTTTTTTTTTTTAATTCAAATAGTGCACTCTGGTGCATTCTGAAAACTAAAAAAAAGCTTATGGGCCTAAGTTTTCCTGTAGAATCGAATAGTGAAGTCATCAGATTTGACATATATTTAGCCGTTTTTTTTTTGTATGGAATAAGGGACCCAAAATCCGCGATTTGAGTCGACTAAAGGCACGGGAAGGAGTTGGAATTTTCAAAAAAAATACACCATTATTTTTATTGATGCAAAATCCTTCTTAAATTGATTATATCCAGAAATCAAAAACAAAAAAAAAAATGAAAACGAACTGGAACGGCCATATTCTAACATGGCCCGACGATTTAAAGAGCGCATTGTAGAATTCAGCAGGAATGCCGACTTGAATGAAAATAAGCATATTTAACAATATAATCCACTTTGTTTTTAAGAAACTCTAGGCTTAAATGAAGATAAATGAGCCCCGTTTTTATTAGCAAATACTTCCAAATCTTTGTTGTTGTCTCCAAAAATAATACTTTTACGTTTTTCTTTTAACTTAAATTTAATCCACTTTGAATTGTTCACTGGGATGTAATTTTTTTGGGGAATTAGCAGTAGCAGCATAATAAACATAATTATCAGATTTCCGAGAAAAACAAAGACATTATTCGCATTTACATTACGATCAACCGGCTTACTAGCAAAAAAAAAAACAGAATCATGACTTAAAGTGGCAACAACAACAGGCTTAGAATTAGTACGTTGACGTATATAGATGTGTATTACATTAAGCAGCAGCATCATAACTAACAGAAGAGTCAGAAAACCCAATACTTGCTCTTCGAACTCGCAATTTATTAGCATTTAAATTACGATTAAAAGGTTAAGTAGTTACAGCATAATCATCTACAGCAGCAACAACAATACATTCTGTACACAAGAGATATTAGGTATATCAACCGAAACAAATATTGCAACATTTGCAGATGACACTGCATTATTAGTTACTGAACCTAATATATGTAAAACAACAAAAAACTACAGCATTCTCCATTGGACAAGAAAATAGAGAATAAAATTAAATGAATCCTATAAATTTTACGTATAAAAATATAACAAACCCGAAACAAATATTCATGAATAACATAGTTCGTTACGCGAATACATAAATATCTAGACTTCACTCTAGACCAGAGATCCCCAAAACACCGCACATGTGCGAATGCTCTCACACAAATGAAGAGAGCATGAGAAGATAATTTGTATTTTTATTAAATACAAACATTTAGTCTCATTTGAGCTTTCATGTGCGCAGGTTGTGTAGTCGCTTGCTGCTTTTATTCAGGGTTGCCATTTTTATTTTATATTATTTTTATGTCCAGGTTGTGTAGTCGCTTGTACTAGACAACACTGAAAATTTTTAATGTAGAATGGGAGAATGCCTTTTATTTGCCGAAAATTACTTCGGCAAAGCTGAGTGCTTATTATGCCAACGCATTTATTTATTTTTTTGTTTTAAAACTTGTTCTTTTTATGATTATGAATTATATATATACTCATATATTAAAAGCTTCTGTTTGAATTCGTTTGAAAACTAGTTTAGTTTCAGCGTTTTCTATTTTTTTAAAACTTAAAATATCATATCTGAAATTAATTTATTATATACGATTTGAAATACATCAATACATAGGAGAAATTTACTCTGATTTGGTTTACAGAAGTTTTTTTTTTGTTTATTTTTGTAATAATAAAATTTTATAGAGAACTTTCCAAGCTTTCATTAAATGTTTATTTTACATTTACTGTTTGTTTGAGTACAAAATAAAATGGCAATTTGTTTAGATTTTTTCGAATTTGTTCAGGGACATCGACAAATATGGCTTGGCAGCCATGGTAAAGTGAGAAAAAAATAAATCACGCTCAAAAACAAACAACCATCACAAACATAAATGTGAATGTATGTGTGTGAGGATCACTGCTCTAGATGCAAAGTTAAAATGAAAGGAGCATACTGAGAAAAAAGTAAACGAACTGAATGAAGCTTAATTTGAAAAAATTGTACTGACTTTTTAGCCCAAAATCTTAAATAACTGAATAATAAAATATTTCTGTATCAACAAAATCTTGATAGTAACTGATATTCCACGGTATATAAGAAATAATGATATTCATAGAGACTTGAATATTTCAAAAGTCACTGATGAAATCAAACTATTTGCACCAAAACCGGTCCAACGGATATCACAACACTGAAATGATGAACTGCGTGATAATAAATCCATTGGAGCAGAAAATAATCAAAAGAACTTTGCCTACGGATCTGTATCTGGTGTTTAAGTATTTTTTTTAATTTGTAGGAATGGTTTATTTCCCCAATAACTGATTTTTTATTGAAATTTAAAGCACTGCTCAAAATTATGGCGTACTTTTAAATATAAGGCTTGACGTGAATTTTTTAAAAGCTTTACGTAAGAAATCTTTTTTTTTATTTTATTTATATACTAAACTGTATTACAAATGTATATAACTAGAAAAAAAGATTGTAGCATTTAAATTAAAAGAGTGGAAACTCATTTCAAATTGTATCTCATAATTGAATGTATCAAAATTATAGCGCACTCTTTAAGAAAATCTCTTTCAAAATTATAACTGTACTTTTTGTTCTTATAACTTAACTTAAAACAATAAATTTCATTTAGTTCTGCACACGTGTTGCACAGGTTGGTTGAAAAGTTCCTGCGCTCGAAATAAAAGAATACTGTTTTTGTTACGAAATATATTATTTTATTCAATATAATCTCCTAGAAGCTCAATACACTTGTTCCAATGATCTTCCAATAATTTTATCCCATCCTTATAATGGTTTTCCGGAAGCTCTGCAAAATAACCGTCTACGGCTGCTATGGCCTCTTTATTCGACGAAAAATGCTTTCCACGAAGGAATTGTTTGAGAATTCTGAAGAGATAGTAGTCACTGGGAGCCAAATCTGGTGAATACGGTGGATGTTCAAGCAATTCGTACTTTAATTCTTTGAATTTAGCCATCGTCAAAACACTTTTGTGAGCAGGTGCCTTGTCTTAATGAAAAATGATTATTTTCTTCTTTAAACCAGGTCTTTTCTCACGAATTTTTTCATCCAGCTGATCCAAAAGGCTGGAATAATATTCCGAGTTGATTGTTTTTCCTTTCTGAAGATAATAAATCAACAAAATTCCTTTTGCATCCCAAAAAACTGATGCCATAACCTTCTTTGCTGATCGTTGTGACTTCACCTGCTTTGGAGCTGAACAACCAGCTTCAGTCCACTATAAACGTTCTTGTTTCAATTAAGGATCATGATGGTAGACCCAAGTCTCATCCATAGTTATAAAACGATGCAAGAAGTCGGTTTTATTCGTCTTAAAACGCTCCAAATTACGCTGAGAAATTTGTTTTTGATCTAGTTTTTGTTGAATTGTTAATGTGTGCGGCACTATCTTTCCAAACAGTTTTTTCATACATAATTCTTCATGTAAAATATGAAGTACTCGTTCGTCTGAGATGCCTATGGCAATAGCAATTTTACGCTTAGTCAAACTTGGATTTTCACTAACCATATTATGTACATGCTCAATGATTTCTGCTGTGGTTGCAGTTTTTGGTCGTCCTTCGCGTGGATCGTCTTTAAGGCTGGTACGACCACGTTTAAATTCACCAGCCCAAAATTCAACGGTGCGTTTTGAAGGTGAGGACTCCTTATACACTTCTAACAATTGTTCATAAATTTCCTTTGCTTTTAAACCCTTCAAAACAAAGAATCTAATGACTGCACGATATTCAATTTTTTCCATATTAAAAAAAATCAATGACACGTCAACTTCAAATGGCTTGTACACAAAGAAAGTATTGACAGAATGACTTGCAACTTTGCATGTGTTCTCAGGACAGTTATACCAACTTAAGAAAAAAAAAAAAAGTTTGGAGCTAGCAGTGCCATCTTTTGGTGAGCGCAGGAACCAACCTGTAAGAGACATTTTTACGTCGCCATCGTGATTTTTTTTGGTTATAATTGTATTTGAAGTTATGGGTAGAAAAAGGGTCATTTTGGATCAAAAAATTTCTATAAAGACGTTACTTTTAGAAAATTTGTCTAATACAGAAAGAGACTAAGATACTTGGGCTTTCACGAAAATGTGTGTAAAATGTAGCAACTAAGTTTTTTTGAATAACCTCTCACGAATAAGCCAGGTCAAGGACGTTCAAAGTGCACATCACCTGCCCAATATCGCCATTTAATACAAGTGTGTTAGCGAAATCATTTCGCTAGTAGTCAATTGGCGTCTGAGTCGCCGTCTATACAACCACGGCCTCAAAAGATATATGTACCAAAAAATGTCGCCCATTCCGTAACAAGTGCCATCGTCAAAAGAGATTAGATTGGTGCAAAAAATTGAATTGGACTCAAGTATACAGGGTGGTGGTGGATCTGTCAGCCATAAAACCATTTGGTTAAAAATTACCATAGGTGAGTGCCAACGGAGGAAATGTTTTATCATATTAAGTATTATTTTTTTTTATTTTTATTAAATGAATTAAATTTTTTATTTGCATTGTATGAGCTAGAGTATATATATATATATATATATATATATATATATATATATATATATATATATATATATATTAATTTAAATTTATTTATTTATTGTATTCCATTTCAACATTTTATTTATTGGTTTTAATATTTTTTAATATATCTTAAAAATTAATATTATAAAACTATATATATATATATATATACAGTGGTCAAAAAAAGTATTCGACAAACTGCTTGTTTTTCATAATCATGAAAAATATGTTAAAAAAATTCTACAAAATGAAAAATATAAAAATGCAGATTATTAGCTTAAAGTATTATCCCTTTATTTATGAAACAAAAAATACAACAAAAACAATATTCTGGAAAAAAAATACAAAAACAAAAACATGTAATATTTCAACGCAAAAAAAGGAACCGCGACCCGTCTGCCACTTGTAGTAGCTTTGGGCTGTAGCACTTCAGGTGAAAATCTGACACCTGGGCTGAAATGTGTTGACGTATGATTAGAGTTGAGATCACTTTCGTTAGGAACTTGTAAATTTGTAGAAAAATCAGATGAGCTGCTCTGCAAAGCAGCTGAAGCTAGCGCGGGAACAGCTGAACTGTCGTTGAGATCATCATGTGAAAAAAAACAGGTTTAAGCCGATCGATACTAATGTTACTTCGACGACCTTTAATTGAAATTGTGAAAAACTTTTCGAAACGCTTCACCACCAAATATGGACCATCATATGGATGAGTGAGTGAAGGTCGAATGGAGTCGGTGCGTACGAAGACGTGTGTTGAGTTTTGAAGATTTTTTGAAATGAAAATTTTTGGCGTTGAGTGATGAGCAGTATAGGTTGGCGTTAGTTTTTGCATCGCTGTTCGAAAATCGGAGACGAAATCGCTGGCAGTGTCGTCAATTTTCGTTTGTTAAAAAAATTCGCCGGGAATTGTTAATGTGGAGGCGTATACTAGTTCTGCTGGCGAAGCTTTTAAATCGGGCTTGAAAGCAACTCGTAGGCCAAGCAAAATTGTAGGTAAATGATGTATCCATCTTGCCGGATTATGACACAAAATCGCTGCTTTAAACGTTCGGTGCCACCTTTCGATTATACCATTCGATTGTGGGTGGTATGGTGTAGTACCAAGGTGTGTTGCGCCGATTGCAGTTATTAACTCGGCAAAGACTGACGATTCAAATTGACTACCACGATCAGATGTTATTCGAGCTGGAACACCAAATCTTGAAATCCACTGAGACACTAGAGCTTTTGCAACTGTGATGGCTGACATGTCTGGGATTGGAACAGCTTCCGGCCAGCGTGTAAAACGATCCACTATCGTAAGGCAGTACCGTTGCCCTTCACATAGTGGAAACGGACCAACGATGTCTATGCTGATATGAGCGAAACGTTGTTTTGGAGGATCATACTTCACAGGTGATGATCGAGTATGCCGCTGAATCTTTGATCGTTGGCACTGCAAACAGCTTCACACAAAAACAGCAGAATCTTTTCGAATCCCAGGCCAACAAAACCTGCATGTGACCAATTTGGTGGTAGTCCGAACACCTGGATGTGACAAATTATGAACTGTTGATAATATCTGTTGACGAAATTCCTTTGGGATGTATGGGCGAACACGGGACGTCGATGTGTCACAGATTAGTTGGTCGTTGCAACCTGGGATTGAAAAAAATTTTAATTTAAGTGAATTGATTTGCGTACCTGAACTTTGAAGCATTTGTTGAAGTTCTTCGTCATCTTTCTGAGCCAACGCAATGCGAGAACAGTCGATGATTTGATTAATTGAACCAATGCGAGAAAGTGCGTCAGCTGTAGCATTTTCTAAACCAGGCGTGTGGCGAATATCGGTGGTGAACTGGCTGATGAAATCGAGTTGACGTATTCTACGGGGCGAACCTTTCTCGAGTTTTTGTTGAAATGCAAAAATTAGCGGACGATGGTCGGTGACAATGTAACAACTCCTTCCTTCTATCATATAACGGAAATGGGAACAGATTGGTACATTGCTGCAAGCTCGCGATCATATGTTGAATATTTTTGCTGAGTTGGTGTAAATTTTTTGGAATAAAACGCCAGAGGTTGTAAATCACCATCAATTTTTTGATGCAAAGCTGCCCCAACAGCTGTATCGGAAGCGTCCACGAAGATAGCTAACTCGGCTTCGGCAGCGGGGTGTACTATAAGTGCTGCGTTGGCTAATTCGTTTTTACATCGAAAAAAAGCAGCTTCCGCGTCTGGAGTCCATTTTATTGCTGTACGATCGTTTTTTTTATTGCCAACGATTAGCGTCTGCAGCTGCGTCTGATAAGAAATTGCATGTGGCAAGAATTTTCTATAAAAGTTCAGCATGGCGATGAACCTTTTAAGCTCTTGAGCCACTTTCGGTTTTGGAAAATCGCGTATAGCAGCTACTTTTTCCGGCAAAGGTCGGATTCCGTCAGCGTTAACCAGATGACCCAAAAATTTTATTTCGTTTTTACCAAATTCACATTTTTTCAGGTTGATGGCGAGATGGTTGTCTTGAAGGCGTCGAAAAACTTCAGCAAGATCATGACGATGTTGTTCAGCAGAAGACGAAGCGACACAAATGTCATGGATGTATGGAAAAACAAAATCCAGACCACGAAGTACCTCATTTATTAACCGCTGGAACGTTTGGTCGGCGTTGCATAGCCCAAACGTCATAAGTTAAACTCGTACAGGCCGAACGGGGTACTAATGGCGGTTTTCGGTACGTCATCGGGATGGATCGGCACCTGGTGGAAAGCTTTTTGCAGGTCAATTTTAGAAAAAAAATTCTTACCTCTAAAATTTGCTGTGAAATCTGTTAAATACGGCAAAGGGTAACGATCTGGCAACGTCTGCGCATTCAGGGCTCGATAGTCGCCGCATGGTCTCCAAGTTCCGTCACTTTTTTTGACTAAGTGCAACGGACTAGACCAGTTGCTTTTTGATGGTTGGCAAATGCCAGCTTTCATTAAAAAATCAAACTCTTTTTTAGCAGCTGAGAGCTTTTCCGGAGATAAACGTCGTGGTCGACAAAAAACAGGCAGACCTGTTGTTTCGATTCTGTGAAAAATCGAAGATTTTGTCGTAGACCCATATGGCGAGAGTTTTGTAACGTCGGGAAAATTTTTTGAAATATCAGCAAACGGATCGGTTGCGTCGAAAGTTTTAATGACGGCTGCTTCGCAAAACGTTGATGATGTCAGACTTGATGAAAGACCAGTGATGTTTTCGATAAGGCGGTTACGTCGAAGATCAATAAGTAGGTCGAAGTGTTTTATAAAATCGGACCCGATGTTAGGTGAAGTCACGTCGGCGACCACAAATGACCAATGAAACTCACGGCGAAGACAAGTTTCACACGCTTTTCTCCACTTACCTTAATGGGAGAACCGTTAGCGGCGTATAACGTGATGGCAGTTGAACGGACATCAAAAGACTTCGAAGTTAGAGGCAGGACGGAAACATCGGCGCCACTATCGACAAGAAAATTTGCGTTTGTGTAACTATCTTTGACTTGAAGGCGAAATATTTGGCACTTGGTGGGGGAATTTTCGCCGGAAACCTCCACCGGCCGATTAAGTCACTGCGATGTACCTGTAGACAGTACATTCACTTTACGTTGTTTATGTCTACAAGGGCTGCGACACTTTTGAGCATTTCGGCCATATTTTTTATGGTACCAGCACTCGTCGCCAGTCGTATCGCTGGAATACGGAGCACGATTTTGGGATCGGTTGCGCGCCACTGTTGGTTTACTTGAACGTGAGCGCGAGCGTGATCGTGACCGAGTCGAAAAATTTTAAAATTTTTTTGTGAGTTGAACGACAGCTGCCCGAATTTCGCTTAATTCGCTTGATGGCCCAGACGCCACTTGATTAACTTGGCTCGACGCGATGGCGTCACAAATTGAATCGGCAATTTTCGTAAACTCGACTGGAGTGCCTGAAGAAGCACAGGTTGAGCGAATGCCGGCAGCCGTTGTGTCCATAGACCCTTTAGAGCTGCATCACCCAGAGTGCTTCCGGCGACGCGCTTCATTTCGAAATACAATTCGGATGGTTTTTTGTCGCCCAGGGGTAATTCAGACAACAGCCGGTTGAGTCGACGCTGCTCGCTGTCTGCAAAATGCTCGATTACATTCGTTTTGATATACTCATACCTTTCGGTGGCCGGAAGTGCAGCACTAACGTCGGTCAACTGTGATATTACATTTGGACTAAGCGCTGCCAACACAGTTGCCATCTTTTGTCGGTCAACGGTTATCCCCGATGCCGTGAACCACAACTCCATTGTGGTGAACCATGCCTCAATATTAGTGTTAGACATCTGAGGAACAGGCAATCTGGCATAGACGACAGAAACATTATGAGCCGGTTGAATATGTTGTGGGGATTCTTCGATATTGTGTCCACCAACATTGGATGCTGTTGTGGAAGTCCCACTGTCGTTTGGATTGACCATCGTAAGCTGTTACACAATTATTACGTAGCAATCGGCTTGATATTTTGTAAAAAATATGGCGGCTCAAACCACGCCACTTGCTGTTGCAAAATAAATCAAAATGGCCGGTATCCAACAAAAGAAATGCACTCCAAAAAAGGAAAAAAAATCACACAATTACGATCACCACCAATCTCGTCGGGGTCACCAGTTTGGGAAATTTATTATTGATTTCCCTAAATTAAAAAGGCGGTGGTGTATTTAGTTATTTACTTTAGGTTTTATTTAACTAAATTACAATTATGTGATGTTTAATTAAATTTTAATATATGAAGCGTGTTGAAAGCACGAAAAAATAAAAAGGAATGAAAGAAAATGTTTTTTAATATTAGTGTTGAAGAATCTAATAACTAATTGGTAAGAGTATTTGGTTATAGTATTTGGTACTAGCCAAAACAATAGGGTGCCACATATATATATATATAGAGCAATTCCATATGAAAACGATCAAAATTGGCAAATTTTTGGACGACCCCTCTCCGATTTTAAAATAAATAGTCTCAATCGATTGCCCAGCAAAAAATAATGTACCTACATATTTTTTTTTTTTTTATATAGTGACTAGTTTAGTGGTGGTGTACACCACTGTCATGTGACAAAATTGAAGAATTCTTCATAAGGGACCTCATTGAAAGTTGTTTTAAAAAAACTACTAAAGCGATCGCAACGAGTGATAGCTCGTTGGAAAGGTATTGAATCAGGCTTTAATTGAAAAATAAAATTTTCCTAATTTTTCTCAGAAATTTACCTTTTTTTCCCATGAAAATTAAATTTTCCCATGAAAATTAAATTTTCCGATTTTCCACAGAAGCTCCTAAATTTTCCGGCTAATTTTAATTTTTTTTAGATTCCTCATAATTTTTGCTTTAAGAATCAGCAATAAAAAAATGTGCCCCGACTCCTTGTTTGGACAGGAGAAGAGCATTTAAGAGACCACCTTGTTCTCATTGTTTTTATATTTTTTATAATTGAATTATTTTTAATTATTTAACATTATTTTATTTTTAAAAATTATTTTACAGTTAAAAATACATTTATGAAGAAAAAATCTTTCTTATTTTACTGCTTATACTTAATTACAATATTTATTAAAAATTTCAATTGTCTTGGCATCATTATAAAATTAAAGTAACTTTAAATTTAGCACGTCGGCAGACGAAGAGTTCCGCTTTACATTAATTGACATATCAGAAATATTTGGTATGAAGCAATGAAACTTTTGCGTTCCAGTTATAGATTTGACATTATTATATCTGTTTTGAAGTCGTCGCTCCATGGCATCGTGTTCTTTTTGAGTGCATAAAACTGTGTTAATGGCAATTTCCTTGCTTTGAATCCACGAAAACAAATGTTGTACATTAAAGATCTGGTCAGTATATGGCCTTTGCAAACTTGCCTTAGTCGCCATGCGTTTTAGGGTTCCCCCTAACGCATCGCATGGGCCCTTACCGTGGGACGTCGCAAAAAAGTGCCACTCGACCTTGCAGTTTTGTTCTTCTTCAATTATGCAAAGATTGTAAAAATATTTTTTATTCTTGTACTGAGAAGCCGCGCCGTCTGAGAAAAACGTTACTTTGTCGATTGCATCGAATTTTGATCTTAATAATTCAAACAGTTTCATTTGAAATAAATAAACGGACACATAATTATGAGCTAAACTCTCCGCGACAACAACAAGGCTTACGGTCTGTAGTTCGTTATCTTCGTTTTTGAAATAAATGCAAAAAGGATGCACCGTGCACTGGTCGTTTGCCCAGTGATAAGCCTGAATTTCATCCTGAACGAGAAAAGTGTAATTCTCGGCAAAGTCGCTTATCACAATGAATTCATTTTGGGCTAATTTCTCCTTACTTTCCTTTAGAAATTTCGATTGCATCTCGGATATGAAATGGTGCGCCTTCAGTTCATTCAACTTGAATCCGAATTCCTCGATGAATTCCGGAATCTGCTTTACCACGGTCTCAAGGGAACATCTGCCGCTGCTAATTATCCACTGTTTGAAATGCACCTCCTGAATTAACAGCTGTTCAAACTTTTCCGCCAAATATTGCTCTAGCTCGTCAATCTTCGGACAATTGTCGCATTTGGACAGATGACAATTTTCCGTGGGGTATGCGCACAACGACTTCGACAGGAGGTGCCTATATGTTTCAATTTCACCGTGAAATACTTTCAATTTCTTGCATGGAAAGAACATTAATTTGATGTTTTGATGAAACATGCAAACGCAGACTGAATGCGTTCCGTGCCTGTCTAATGCCAGCACGCATTCTTTTGGTCGTAGGATGGCAAACTTAGAAAATCCCACTTTTTCTGCTGGTATTTCTCTTTGAACTGATGGTATGCTTCGGATAGATTACATAATAATAATCTGCGCTGCTTGTGTACTTTTTCTCCATCTTCACGTGTGATAACATAGTCACGTGTACCTGGGCAGGCGCGGCTGTTGTCATCATTGCAGTAAAAATCTTGAATCAATTTCACCGTTGCTTCGCTGAGGGTCCTTGAGCCAAATTTCTTGGTGGGAGTCGCCAATATGCCCTTCTGTCGAACTAATTCTTTGCTTCTTCTCGCGATGTAAAAAGATGTTTGAAACTGTTCAGAAATCTTGCGTATAGACCATGATTGAGGCAGCACAGATAAAATGAGATATTTCTCCGGAAAAGTGGTCGCTAAATTGAATTTTCTTTTCAACAGCTCAATCATTTGTTTGCCGTCATCAACGTCATCTGCTTGACTGCATTCGTTATCAGAGCCTTCATCAAATATTGTCGCGATTGCACTCATAACCTTGCCTTTTTTATCTTTCCTGTAATTTTCACTTCGCAACTTTCTTTTTCTAATAGGCGTTTCACCTAAAGTGGTAATAGCCTCATTCAAAGGACTCAAAGACATATTGACCATCGGAATGTCTGCCTCACTATCAGATGAAACATTTTGTTCAATTGTCATTTCACTCTCGGATTGTGGTAGCATTTGTTTCAATGCATTTGCTTGTTGAGACAAATCGATTTTACACTTGGGGCAAATGAATTGTGCTTCTTCACCGTATTGTATATTTAATTCATTCATGTATCGCTTCGAAACACCAGTTAATTTTAATACTTTTATCTTTTTCGAACGATGTCCACTCTTGTTAAACGGATTGCAGCAAAATTTATTCATTTTACTTTAAATTGTCTTTACAGCTTCACTCTTTACTTTACAAAAAAAAAACACTTTAACACTTTCACGTTTAGTATTCAACTGAAATTTGACTCAGAGTGTGTGAAGTATTTATATTTATTTTTTAATTTAAATATTTATTACCGGGTAATTTAAAAAATTTACAGAACATTTTATGACCTGTAGCCTCAGTCGGGTTTGGTGTGCCATTACATGCCACATGCTGCTATTATCCATGGATTTATGGCCGATCTTGTGAAGGCAGGCAGACCATATTCACTACACACTCAAATTGGGGCTCTTAAAAAAAATTGATTTTTTCTTCATAAATGTATTTTTAACTGTAAAATAATTTTTAAAATGTATTTTTAATAATAAAATAAAATTATGTTAAATAATTAAAAATAATTTTTTTATTGCTGATTCTTAAAGCAAAAATTATGAGGAATCCAAAAAAAATAAAATTAGCCGGAAAATTTAGGAGCTTCTGTGGAAAATCGGAAAATTTAATTTTCATGGGAAAAATTAATTTTCATGGGAAAAAGGTAAATTTCTGAAAATTAGGAAAATTTTATTTTTCAATTAAAGCCTGATTCAATACCTTTTCAACAAGCTATCACTCGTTGCGATCGCTTTAGTAGTTTTTTTAAAACAACTTTCAATGAGGTCCCTTATGAAGAATTCTTCAATTTTGTCACATGACAGTGGTGTACACCACCACTAAACCAGTCACTATAAAAAAAAAAAATATGTAGGTACATTATTTTTTGCTGGGCAATCGATTGGGACTATTTATTTTAAAATCGGAGAGGGGTCGTCCAAAAGGTGATCGCTTTCATATGGAATTGCTCTATATATATATATATATATATATATATATATTAATTTAAATTTATTTATTTATTGTATTCCATTTCAACATTTTATTTATTGGTTTTAATATTTTTTAATATATCTTAAAAATTAATATTATAAAACTATATTCATATCAAATAAATAGAGATCATTAAGTTTGTAAATTGGTAAAATTAGGTACGTTAGTAATTTGAACGTTTAAAATGTTTGGCATTAAATAAGTTTTTTTAATATTACATTTTAAATATGTAAAAAGAAATAATATGCAATTTAAATGTTTCGTTTTAAGACGATTTTCTTGTTTGCTAAAAGTAGATGTTGGGCAATTAGTAGAGTATTCAAAAAACCGGCCTTATGGAAAAACCGGTTTCGGTTTTCTTCGAAAAATCGAATTTTAAAAAAAATCGGTTTCGGTTTCGGGTTTTACAGAAAAAACCGGTCGACCGGTTTTTTCGTTTTTTTTTTAAATTTAAATAAAAAGCTTATATAATTCGTTAATTGTTTTAATTACAAACAAAAAAAATAAATTTAATATATAAAGTAATACAAATAAAAAAAACATTCTTTGAAAAAAAAAAATATTTTATAATATATTTTAATTGTATTTCATTTCAACATTTTATTTATTTGTTTTAATATTTTTTAATATAATATCTTAAAAATTAATATTATAAAACTATATTCATATCAAATGAATAGAGATTAAGTTTGTAAATTGGGAAAAACTAAGTACGTTAGTAATTTGAACGTTTGGCATTAAATAAGTTTTTTTAATATTACATTAGTTTTTTTAATATTACATTAAATATGTAAAAAGAAAATCTATTTTTTAGTTCTAAAATAATATTTAAGAAATAATATGCAATTTAAATGTTTCGTTTTAAGACGATTTTTTTGTTTGCTTTTGATAAAGCTAGAAGTGGAAAATACTCTTTCACTAATAGTAGATGTTGGACAAATAGTCAAAAGACAATTATATAAATTTTCAAACTTTTCAGTTCTTTCGTCGCATTTATCAAGATATATGAAATCATCATATGTGACCTCCGAGAAAAGGGACCTAGTGTGTCAAAAAACGGGTTTGGACTTAAGAGTGGATTCTGGTACCTAATAGGGTGTAGAATAAGATGAAATGAATTAGATTTCTGATAAAAATTTATTTACCCCATAAAAACGTACAAAACGAACTTGGGAAAATCGATAAAAATGAGAAAAACATTAAAATTTACTTTTTTGATTTTTTGGTTTTAAATTGTTTTTAAATCGTCATTCTTAAAGCGAAAAAATATACGTCACCACATAGGCATGACGTCACCAAAGTCGGCACCCAATCATAACTAACCATACCAAATCGCATCTCCCAACAGTGATAATGCGTTATGAAACTTTAAATGCGTTTTTCTCAAAACTTCATTTTCACACACTAGGTCCCTTTTCTCGGAGAAGGTCACATATAATGATGAATGATTTTGTAGTCTCTTTTTTAGGATTTTGAATACTGTTTATTGTGCTATTTAGATCAGAAATAAAACTATTTAAATTTGGAATATCCAAAGTTAAGTCTTCATCGGAATCTATCGGACTTACATTTAAATCATCATAACCAAACGATTATAAAAGTGTTCGGAAAAAATAAAAGAGACCAAGTAACCCAGTTGGTGATGTAATTAAAAAAACCGGTTAACCGGTTTTCGGTTTTCTTCGAATTTACAAAATATTCGAAACCGATCGGTTTTTTAAAAAAAAGAAACCGGTTGACCGGTTTTCGGTTTCGGTTTTTGAATACTCTAGCAATTAGTCAAAAGACATTTATATAAATTTTCCAACTTTTCAATTCTTTTGTCGCATTTATCAAGATATATGAAATCATCATATAATGATGAATGATTTTGTACAGTCTCCTTTTTTAGTATTTTGAATACTGTTTATTGTGTTATTTAGATCAGAAATTAAACTATTTGAATTTGGAATATCCAAAGTTAAGTATTCATCGGAATCTATCAGACTTACATCTAAATCTTTATAACCAAACAAACGATTATAAAAGTGTTCGGAAAAAAATAAAAGAGACCAAGTAACCCAGTTGGTGATGTAATTAAAAAAACCGAACAAAAAAGACCGGTTTTCGGGTTTCTTCGAATTTTCAAAATATTCGAAACCGATCGGTTGACCGGTTTTCGGTTTCGGTTATTGAATACTCTAGTATGAGCGCTATAATTTTGAACCATGATTTTTTTAATTTGTTTTAAACAATAAGAAATATTATTTTAATTTTTTGTTTTCCAACTGTAATGTTATATTAATTTTATAATTTAATAAATTTGATTTGTCAGTTTAGAAAAAAACATTAATTTTTTATATTATTAGAAGCATAAATTATAACTAAAATTTAAAAGTGCGCTATATTTTTGAGCAGAAGTTTATATTAATAGATTTGCCTTAATTGTACTCAGTTGTAATGAATAAATTATGAAAAAGAAATGGTTTAAGTTAACGAATATAATTAATTAATTTATTATCTGTCATGTTTTGGAAGGTAATGCGATTTAAAAAATATTAAATGTGAATAAACAGTTTTTGACAAAATGTGTGTCAAATTTTTCGATCGCACTCTTTACATGAAAAAAAAAACAAAAATTTTCAATAAAAATATTTAATTTTCGTATTAATTTTGTATGCGTACTAAATTTTTCAATTGGATCTAATTGCATCATAAATTATTATCTGTTTTTATACAATATTATGAGACCAAAACTACAGTCTACTTATGTCTAGCGATATGAGATTAGATCATATTGAATCCAATTATATACAATTTGATAGAACCAGTTTCAGCATTAAATTGTATCGAATTTTATGTGGGACCATATGAAATAATATACAAATTATATGGTGCAAAATCAATTTTTTTAATCAGGTAATAAAAATAATAATACTATTTTAACTACAAAATTATTAAAGATTTGTGTATTAAAAATATTAGCAAGCTAAAATAGGATCACTTCCAATAAAAATGTAATCAGCGTTGCCCCTTTTCGCATTGAATTATCAGGGTTGGCAACAGTACCAACTGACTTCCGTTACACGTAAAATACCCTTACCGAAATAACTAAAATACAATAAATAAATGAAATATCAATTCCCTTAAAATAACTTTCCCAATATAATTGAAATACTGTTATCTTTATAATACCGTTATTTTAAATTTTCTGCTTTTGTTAATTGCACATGGTTATTGACTATTTTACCATACAGTAAATTAATAAATTACTCTTCCTTTTCATTTTAGTTTGTTTTTTGTATAAAAAAAAATGTTAGTATGCCCTCCAAAAAATGACTATCATAAGATAAATCATTATTAAATTAATTCGAAAAAAAATATATTTGTGTGAATCAGCGAGTTGATTTCAATTGATTTGATTTTATAATTGATTTAAGGGGTTATGTTTTTAAAGGTCTGCTACCATACCTTTATAGAAATAACGTAAATACCGTTTATTGTAAAGTATCGGTTTCCTTAAAATATCGATACCGAATTAATTGAAATCGTGTTTCCCTTTAAATACTGTTTCCGAAATAATCTTAAATAGTGTTAATACCGATAACCGTATTGTTTCAGTTACCAATCATGTTTCTTTCATACTTTTCGATAAGAGAACTTCTCGCAAAATATTATACAGGAATTGCCAACAGGATTCTTAATATTTTAGTTACATAGTTAATATCCAAAATCCTTAAGAAAAGACGAATAACCAGTGAAAAAAACGTTCTGGTTGTGAATTTGCTATGTGTAGCGTACATCGAATGCCCAACTTAAAGTTATAAATTCAGCAGTAAATGTTGAATAAGCATTTAAATAAAAAGCATAGAAATTTATTTATTTAGCTCCGTGTTTTTTCCCAATTGCCCCTCATGTTTTTATAAACATTAATTTAAAAAAAAATCAAACAGAACAAAATTTTAAATAAATATCGTAATATCTTAAAACTACTATTTTTGACATAAGCGGTTATGCAAAAATGGCATAGACTTACAGCCGTATGCATAGACATTTAGTTGGTTCTTATAACAGGAAAATTTGTTGTTGTTTTTCATGTTAAATTAATTTAAAAGTTTGTTATAAAAATCAACAAAATTTCTGTGCATTCGGCTGTTGTTATTTAAACTGCATTCGGCTGTTATTATTTAAACTGTCTGGTCTATTTACAATTCTTTGTTTACACTTTTTAAATGCTTTCAAACTTATGAATTATCTTGCTTTTCACAATGTTTCTTTAAAATTTTTGTTGGATTCTTTTACTCAAGGCATTTTTCAACAATAATATTAAATTTTTGAAATCAATATTTATTAAATTTTAGCGAAACATGTTGAAAAGTTAGTAAACAAATACATTTAAAATATATCATTATATTATACATTATTTTATTATACTATTTATAACTTTCTTTATTTTTTATTTAGGCAATTAAGATGTTTCTCTCTATATATAAATATATATATATATAAATATAACTTATTTATCAATGTATTAAACAAATATATCTCGTAATTAAAATCAACAGATTGAGATAAAAAAAAGCGAAAAATTTAAAACTTAATAATTACATTATAAAACGATATTGCTGAAATTGAACTATAATACTATAGAGGACTTTTTCCAAACAAAATCTGAAAACTATATATTTGTACTAAATATATAAATAGATACTTTTAAATCATCACCAATAAACCGTACATATAAATAACTTTAAATCTACAACGAGATACAACTATAATAAACAACTTTAAATTCAAAAGAACAACTGTTGCCAATCTATAATTACTACAACTTTTATCTACCCATATAAGATGTAATCAATCATACAAGTTCCCTATTTGATCTGGATGATGATCAACAAGAAGAAAGATTTCGAATTACGAAACTGGGAAGAAAAGAAGATATATTTTTAATTTGATTTATTATTTATCTAAACATTAATTCCATAGGAATAAGTATATTTTTAAAATGATTATTTTTTTAACTGGATTACTTTTGTTTTGTTTTATTATTTTAAAAATATAAATATTTTAAAACGATTACATATATACTTATATATATATATATATATATATATATATATATATATATATATATATATGTATATTTTGAAATTATGAATTATTAAATACAATCCAAAAACTTTTGTTTTAATTTTATGTAACATATGTATTGACAATATATTTTGCTACACATTTCATTGTGTTTGGATTCAATATTATCGCTTCTTTTTTTAAATTAAACTAACTTAAATATGAAATAAATAAAATATAAATATGTATATGAATTATTCTTTTTTTCATTATTTTTTGTTATTTCTTGTTGTTTGTCCGTACTGTATATTTACATTTTGTATACTGTTTGGAAATATTGAAATAAGTTATAATACTATGTATAAAATATGCATTTATTTTATATAAATATAATTGTGTATTTATATATAAATTTAAATTTATTTTTTAACAAAATTAATTGGCGATTAAGTCATAAACGAACATTTTTATAATTTTACTCATTTCTCTAAAGGATAGTGCACATTTTTAAAAAATTCTTAAAATAGTTAGAAATTTTGTAACGTACAGAATTTATGTACAAAGTAGAATGGAACAAGAGTAGAATCGAAAAACCAAATTGGGTAACTTTTTACTGTTACATAGGAAATATCACTCAGGGAGGGGAATTCTAATATATATTGACTACCCATGATTTATAAATTTATTAAAAATATACCATCTTTATAGAGAGCTACAGTGTAGGTTTTACAACAAGAAGGCCCAAGGTTTCACTAAACAGGATATTGTGTTGCAACAACGTCTTCTTTACAGTTCATTATTTTTTTATTTTGTTACACCCTGTTTAAGATTAATAACATCTCTGCTTTTATATTTTTTAATCACCAATACATATGTACTTTCTTAATTTGTTTTAAGATCATATAAAATATCGTTCCTTAATACGACCACCGGCTACAATACTAGTGTTTCCAATTATTCGACCCTGCCGGTTAATCGGTTAGGTCATTATTCGAAAAATGAAGAAAATTGATTAATCGGTAGTGCAAAATAATTGTATTTCTTTCATCAATAAGAACACAGAGCTGCTTTGTGCTGAAATAAAAGGTCTATTGCATTGGTTTCTAAATTAGAACAATTCAAAGCATCCTGGGATTTTTTTTTAAGGATCATGCCTTATAATATTGGTTTTTTTCAGAGGAATCTGACGGACTCTTTAAAAATAAAATGTCGGAGTGCCATGTGTATTTTTTTAGTAATTATAAATTTTTTCATAGAATTTTAAATTTTACTAAGCTCTGCTTAGAAGCCCTAGATTTTCTAAAACTTCGCGTTCTGATGAGATCTATTGTTGAAAGCTTTAATTAATTTGTTTGGACATGAAAATATAATTTTATATTATTTAAAATTTTTTTGTTAAAGGAATTGAAACAAAAATCTATCATATTTCCTAAAGCCTATATAACATTTGCTTTGATTCAGTACGTTTTTCTTGCCAAAGTTAAAAAAATTAGGAAGTTTAAAGAAAAAAAACAGAAAAATTAATATTAAAAATTTAATCGTTTAGTCGATCTATTTTAATCGATTATTCCTGTCGTTTAATTATTTGAGTTTTAAATTATTTATTTCGACATTAACCGAAATAGAGGCGATTGGAATTGGAAAAACTATATAAAACTGATCACACAAATTTTTACAGTTTTTATAGAAAATTTCAATCTTCTTAATATGCTTAGGGTGTATTCTAGTCTAGGACACGAATTTCAGGGCTTTGAGCTGTTTAAAAAAACTAAAGAATATTTTTACCATCCTTTTTTTATTATTTGGTTTATTGACATTTTAAGAGTTAATAAGAAATTTAACAAAAAAAAAAAAAAAAAAAAGAAGCTATGAACTGGTTAAGTGATGGTCTAAAACAAGGGGGGGGATACAAGGTTTCAACCCTTCTGGTCATCTAAAACAAAAAATCGGATTCTTAATTAGTAAAGATGTCACCATAATATGACCCTCGGACAAGTCAAAAAAATTTTTTTTCCACAAATGGTTTTAGTCAAAAGTTTTCTTATGCTTGGTTTTCATTATGTCATATGAACTGACAACAAAAACTGACTCAAATGAATTCTCGTCATTTTGTGTCAAAAGCGTTTTCATTACATCTGACGCGCCGTTTTCATTAAAAAGGTCAAATTTGATGCGTAAACTTTTGGCGAGAGAACAGCTGATTAGAAAATATTAAAAATAATAAAAAAGAAACAAATGGCTATAGCTAGTGCGGCGCTTTGAGTTATTAAAACACTAAGGGCTTGGAAAAATAAAAGGAAGCATTGAAATTTATTTTTCCAGCAAAAAAAAAAATAACAGCTTTGCGATCGCCAAACAAAAAAAAATTTACGACTTGTTGTCAATTTTATTTTAGATAAAAAATGCTGCCATATCTGTTGACAAACTGAAATTTGACGTTTTCACTTGTCTGTCATTTAAGACGGCAGTTCGTGTGCATAACTGACTGCAAACTCAGATGACACCATATGACAACCCGTTTTCATACAATTGCCAACAATTTGGACAAATTGACATTAAAAATGACATAGTGAAAACCATGCATTACACAGTTTTTTATACAATTTCGATTTTTTTTTAAATTGTAATATTCTAAATTTTGATTTGAGTGAGCAAACCATAGAGAGATATATGTAGAATGTTCATACCAAATTTCAAATAGATTCAATAGAACTTGATATATCATGCACACTAGCTTGAAAAATTTATTTTCGAGGAAAACTCGTTTAAAGTTTAAAGACTGATCGGACCAGTAAAATAGGTAAATACTTGAAATCTTAAAAAATCCTTTAGGACACATTCTTGAATATATAAACTTTAAAAACACGAAAACAAAAAATTTCGATGTTTTTAAATTTCTAGACTAAAATACCCTCTTAATTAAACAATAAAACGTTTTATTTATCATTTATTTATTTTATTAAACATATAATTACAAATTATATCTTAATACCCTAACCGAGCACTAGCAATGAAGGCTTTCGGCTCGTTGTAGCGAAAACAGACCAGAGCCTCTGGTGGGAATCGAACCCACGACCACCGCACTGATAAGCTAGCACGATACCAACTAGCCTACCGGGGCGCTCTAAAACTTTTTATATTTTTACATATATCGTAATCGCGGGGACGCGGTGAGGTTTTAAAAATTTTGCTCGCGAATACAAATTTATTTTTTTTTAATTTCTTTTAAATTTTTTATTCACGAATTTAAAAATAAAATTCGGAAAAAAATTATTTTGTATTCTTGGGTTTTCCTTCTCTGCGTCCGAACGAAAAATATTTTATTCGTAAAAGAATGAAAAACAAAAATTTATACAAATATTCGACTTGTGTTATTTTTAGCAGGGTGCAGAAAATACACACACTGACTATAAATCTTGTACATAAATGTAAACAAACACAGCTCAAAGTAACATACACATATTTTTATTTTCATATCAATTATGTGTGTATCAGAGAACTGCAACTGCTGATTGCAAAACATTCATACGCAATCAACACAAGAATAAATATGTGTTTGCGTTCAAATGCTGAGTATACTCTAATACACATATTTGTTTATGATTTTAAATCAATCAAACGAAGTGCAACTTGTGTCACTGATGTAATCATCGGTCGTTTTCATATCATTAATTTTATTCTTGTTCGATCGGGTCAACAACAAATATTTTGATGTAGAATAAATCAGAAAAAACAACAAACAACGCGTATGTGTGTATTCATAATTAAAACAAAATAGTTTCATATCTAAAGGGTTTTCCAATAGGTACTTGACAACTTTGAATGTAATTTGTGAACGCACAATTTCACACACAAAAAACAAATTCATACTATTTATGAATATTTTATGAAAATTTGCCTAATTTAAGAACTTTTTCATAAAATCAGGTTGTATTTATGAACAGATTATTAAAAAAAATACTGGGAAAGTTTGTGTACTCCTATTATGAAATGGTTCTTAAAATATATGTAGATATACTTATTATTTATAAAAAAGTACTTAAAAAATTTGCCAATGTACAAAATCTTATTATTAAGGAACGAGTGCATAAATACATATAATACTGGGAATTTAGTTAGGAAATAATTCATATTATAAATTTATTTTATGTACCTATTCATATAAGCTAGGAAACTCTCCATGACATAAATAAAAATGATCTGTGTATTGTTTTTTTTTAGAGTTTTATTATTATTTTTTCAAGAGTTTGAATTTAAAGTTAACAAAAAAAAAAATAGTTATTAAAATTAGGTAAAAAATATCAAAAAAATAAAATATGATATATAATATTAAGTATTTCATAATATTTCGTAATTCTGAACCCGTTCTTAAAGCATATGAACATGTTTTTATTATGTATGTCCGCCGTCATCTAATAACGTAGTGAATTGTAGAACCATTTTCAAGTTATGAAATTTTCATAATATTTAAGAATTAAGACGTATTAAATATGATTTTTTTATTTATGAACAATGTTCATAATAATTATGATCGAATTTATAAAAAAAACACTGGGAAGTTAGGAACACTTCATAAATAGTAAGTAAGCTTCATATATAACATGAACCTTTAAAATTATGAACAATTTTCATAAATAATTGTGAATTTTATTTTTTTGTGTGCACTTATCATCTAACTGTTACATTCCTTTTTTTCAGTAAACTCAACATTTTCATCATGGTAAAGTACACGAACGAACAACGTATGCAAATTATAAAAATGTACTACCGAAATTCGGAGTCGGTGGCCGCATCTTTAAGAGCAAAATCGTCTTCAGTGACGAAGCTCTTTTTTGGCTTAATAGGTTCGTGAATAAGCAAAATATGTGTTATTGGTTTGGTGAAAATCCACATGTGCTTCATGAATCACCACTTCATCCACAAAAAATAGCTGTTTGGTGCGGTTTGCATGCCGGCGGCGTCATTGGACCATATTTTTTCGTCGACAATAACGTGATCGCGCCATGATTATCGATTAATTTTGGCCCGAATTGGAAAACATGGACTTGGACGACAGCACACGTTACAATCGATTTATTGAAGAGTAAGTTTGGTGAGCGTGTTATCTCAAGAAATGGACCAGTCAATTGGCCGCCTCGTTCGTGCGATTTAACGCCTTTAGACTTTTTTGTTTGGGGCAACGTCAAATCATTAGTCTATGCCAACAAGCCGACGACGTTGGAAGAAGTCAGAGCCAACATTGAACGCGTAATAGCGGCCGTTACGGCCGAAATGTTTGACCGATTCATCGAAAATTGGGTCCAACAAATCGACCGCTGCCGACGTGCCCGCGGTGGCCATATGAACGAAGTCGAGTTCCATTCATAAATGTTTTGATTGTATTTCAAGTCGATCACAAAGTTTTGGAAATATCTCAAATGGTTGCGTTTTCTGTAAAAAATAAGTTGTCAAGCCCTTATTGGAAAAACCCTATATAAAAAGGGGTTTTGTAGAAACACATTTCATAAATGGTATAGTGTACATTAGGGTGGGTCTAAAATCCGCTTTTTTAGAATTTTTATTAGTAATACCAAAAATTTTTTTCTCTGTTAAAATTTTTTTTCTTTTTTAAATTTAGGTCGATATCTCAGGCTCGCCCAATTCGGTTAAAGTTAAATATTGTCTAATTTTCCAATCAAAATAGATGAAAAAAAATTTAGATAATATTTAAATTTATCAGGATTTAAACAATATTTAAATTTACTGATCCGAATTACGCTTTCAGTAACATGATGCTGATTTTATTCTACACTGAATTTTATTGAGTGATTAAATGTGAACAAGAATTTTAGGGTATGATTTAATCAAGAAAAAGTTGATTTTGCAATTCTCTGGTGTGTATATAAATTTTTCGAGATAGAACACAAGCATGAGTGTTTGTTATATTAATATTTGCTTGCATACATGAACATGTATAGTTCACGTATTGTTCGATCAGAACACACTTCAGCTAAAAAAAAAAGTACATGAACGATAGACATCCATTCACGATCATAAAAATTTGATACACGAAATTAAAATCGACAATAATTGTTTTAACCAAATTTATTTAAAAAAATAAAAATAATTTTTTTAGCAATTATACGGAATTTATTAACCCTAGAACACTAATATAAAGGTTGTTATTTGTTATTGATATTATTATTTTTGTCATTTTTTTTATTATTTTTAACAACTGATCTCAAAAGTATTTTTATCAAATATATTATTGTAATAAATTGTTTAAAAAAACAAAATTTTTTTGTTTGATTTATTTTAGTGTTATAGGATTAATAAATTCTGTAATATTGCTAATGAATTATTTGTATACCCTTCACTTTAGCGTTGTCCTTTTGTGTGTCTGTTGAAATGGAGATCACGACGCGAAGACGCAAGCGGGGGTGCCTATTTGCACATCCTCCCGAGCAGTTTGGTATTAAAAATGAGCAAAATCGGTCCAGCGGTTCAAAAGCTATAAATGAAAATGTGATGGTACCTCTAAATTTTACATACAAATTGGTGTATTTTAGTACAATTTTTTTCTGGTATTTTTTTTAATTGATAAGCTTTGTTGGTTTTTCGTTTCACTCCATAAAATGTATTTTTGTTTTTGTAAAACTCATATTTTATATTTTTGTTTTGTAAATAGGTGGCGCATGAGATGAGTTTTGTCTGTGCTACAATCAGACATTAATCTCTTCAAAAACATTAATTTCTTAAAAAAAACATGAGTTGTAAATATTAGTCAATAGTCAAAAGTTTTTTACATTATTTGTATCAAAAAAAGTAGAGAAAATTTTTTTTGGGATATTGGTGGAGGCAATTCAAAGATTCGGCACAGCCGAATTTAAGCCGTTTTTACTTGTTTTAAATAAATTTGGTTGAAGCATTTATTTACGTGTATTTTTCCGATCGCGAATGGATAATGTCTAGCTTTCATTTACTTTTTTTTGCTGTACACCAGTGCTGTTCAAAAATAAAAAAAATTGCACTGTTAGAAATTTTTAATGGGTTAATAGCAGTATGAATTTATTTTTTATTGAAAATATGAAACTGTTAATATTTTGTGTAAAACTATTTTAAAGAATCAAGAATTAAACAAAAATTAAATTTTTGGAAGGAAAAAAATAAATACATATATACTCGTACATTAGGGTGGCTTTTTTTCATTGTATAAAAAACAAAAAGTTGTAGATTTTTTCAATCAATATAAATGATTTCATTGTATTTACATATTAATAAAATATCTTGAATATGTTGGAAGAAAAAAAATACATTCGATCGGAATAAACAATGAACGATCGGTCTCGAATTTTTAAAAAACATTTCAACTTTTATATTAAAAAAATGATTTATTTTTATTAAGTCTATTAAAGAATTTTATAGATTTTGTATTATAAAATATTTTTCCTACATTGCTGTTAATTTTTTTCAGTGCACTAAAAAAAAATCAGCATACATCCGCTATACGTTTTCATTCGTCGCTGTTTCAGTGACGACTAAAAGCAAGAGCGTCAGAATACATGTGAGTTGAGCAGGGACCATTGTCCCATGAAATGAATAGCACTGCTGTACACGAACAAAGTATAGCTACACTTGAATCAAACAATACGTGAACTATACATGTTCGTGTATACAAGCAAATATTTAAATAAACACTCATGATTGTGTTCTATATCTCGCAAAAATTTAGATACACACATAATTGATATGAAGATAAACTATGTGTTGGTTGCTCTTGAGCAGTACATTGTGTATTTTCTGAACTCTGATTTTTAGTTGTTGTCAATTTACACGGTGACTTTTTTGTATGCAATACCAAGAATTGCAGTTCTTGGTTTTGGCGAACACATTGGTATTCTTCTTTTGTTGCTTCATTTACATTCGGTTTTAGAAAGAAAAAAGGGAATATGTGGAGCAAAAAAATCACCGTATAAATAGACGTATTTTTGGAAGCAAATATAACCTTTGTGTCTTCACCCACATACCCGGGGGTATGTTTTTCATTTTCAAATTGTAATATTTTGAGTTCTAGATATGGTATCACATACGCGGGTATGTTTTTCATTTTTAAATTGATATATTTTGAGTTCTAGACGTATCGAATTTTGAGTTGCCTCCTAAAATATTGTTTTTTGCCGTACTCTAAAATAAAAATTATAATTTTTTGGGACCACACTTAGTAGTTTTAGCGATTTACCCCTTTTATCAACGGCAAACCCTTTTATCAAGAGAAAACAAAAATGCATACAAAAATGTATGTAAAATGTTAGTTTGAAATCAAGAAAATTTTATTTTTGTTTTATTATAAATCATATTTTTTTTTATTTAAAAGACATTATTTTATATATTAGGTCCGTTTGTGTGCTTTTCCAGTAAAGTTTAGTAAAAATTACTCTGTAACAAAATTACAGAGAGTAAGTCAAAATTTTCTCCCTAAAAGAAAAATATCGTAATAAAAATTCAACCGATCAATATGGAAAATAAGAATAAAAACGGAAATTAGATGTGAAGTTTTCTTGAAGAACATTCATGACTTCTAACTTCTCCCATCGAAAATAAGCAATTATTTTCATACTTTTTTTTACTTTTATACAAAAAATATTCGACGTGTTTGGACAAATATATTTTTTCAATCAGCTGAGTTTTTTTCTTAAAAATTCTTACTGGCAAAAATGTATCCAGTGAAAACCAGTTCTCTTGCATCAAACTATCACTCACTCTCTATTTTTGCTCTCCTTACTGAGTATTTGTGTAAACAAACACATTCCAGTAAAAACTTTTACAAATTTGTACGAGTTTGTGCAAATTTTTGAGTTCCCAAACACTTTTATTGTATGGAAAAAAATAATTTTTAAATCTTTTGAAAAAATGGTACTTTACTATTGAATGTTGAGCACAAACTGGCTTTTGGCATTCTTTGCAGACTTTTCGTGTTGGTCTTTTTCTGGGACATAAGTAACAATATTCCTTATGCTTTATTCTTCCATTATTATCACGTTCTTTTCGAGCGCGTGTTGGATGGCCTAACATGCTTTCAATTTCACTACGCGATGAAAAATTTCGCATGATTTGTGAACTGTCAATAAGTAAGCGAATGCGTTGCACTTAAATTTTTTTAAAAAGTTATGCAAACAGGGCAAAATGTTTAATTTGTACAAACATGTGTCCACTCACATTAAATTTTATATTTAGGTTACATAGTCCGATTTCACACAGAGCAACTTTTGTTGCTGCAATTCTTGTCAATTCTCTTTTAAAGTTGCCTTTATTTTCACACATAGAAATTTTTTCAGAAATTTTCGTCTACATTTGTTTTAAAATGAATGAAAAACAAAACAAAGAATGAAAAACAAAACGAATTGCCGAGACCAATTACCACTCTTCTCCCAAAAACTCAAGAGTTTCGCAGCAAAAGTTGCTCTGTGTGAAATGGGACATATTGCAATAGCAAAATACTGTATGTTTTTATAACATTTTTGTACATAATTTATGTTTTTTTTTAATTTTATCTCAGTATTCAAAAGAACAAAACATACAACAAAGTTTCACATTTATATATGTGAAATGTATAAACAAACTTACACACCAGAGAACTGCAAAATCAACTTTTTTCTTGATTTAATCATACACAAAAATTCTTGTTCACATTTAACCCTTCGTCAGGCACATATTTTGAGCCCTTAGTTCTGGCACATGGTGTCTGGCCAGACCCCTATACATTTACATGCATTTGTATGGAAATAAGGGCTGTTTGCCGTTAAATTTTTTACTAAGATAGGAAAATATTTGTTATATTTTTTGTTTCTTTTTCTTTTTACTATGTTATTAGCTACCTGAGGAAGAAAAAATGGACCTGAAAAATTCTTTGGAATGAAAAGGGCAACAATTTTTTTGTTCTATATATATTTCCCTTTATTATGGGTAAAGTAATAAATGTTTATGACAAAATAGAAAATTATTATGAAGAATACATTGATTTGTTTATTCAGAATTTTGCGGAAGGCAACAAAAACATAAATAATCTACTTTTGAATGTTGCTGACAAACAGGATTGTTGCATTTGCAGCAAAAAAAGCGTGTCTTACGGCGTATTTTGTCACCTTGCTGCAGGCAAATTCTGCAATCTTTTTTGGCAGCTAGTGTGTCTGGACCAATGCGTGAAGCCACATTACGGTTCGCTATATTGAGAGGTCTCCCAAAGTACGCTTCAAATGCTATACGAGTTGTTGGTTGAGCCACAATATGCGGATTATTGATACGATTTTCAATGTTGGCCAGTACCAATTGCTTTGCAAGTTTATATAAAAATATGCGTCTTCTTTCTTTTCTTGTATTTTCATCATTTAGCTTACATATAATGTAACTTGCCAATGCCATCACATCAATCATGTTGCAGAAAAACGCGTATGTCCAGCGTCTGGTTGACCGTTTTGTTGTGTAATGAGTTAGCATTTGATCCATCGTAT
The DNA here is from genome assembly GCA_949748255.1 of Eustalomyia histrio. NCBI lineage: Eukaryota > Metazoa > Arthropoda > Insecta > Diptera > Anthomyiidae > Eustalomyia > Eustalomyia histrio. The sequence continues at coordinate 81,291,587 of OX456523.1, read as the reverse complement.
CGACTCCGGCTTTAGTTGAATTATAAAATAAAATTGCTTCCGGTTTCATGGCTACGCCTTCAACATATTTCGTGTAATGCACGGTTGAAATTAAATTGACTGCCTTATTTTTTTTGGGCACTTGAAAGAATTGGTCGTCTGGTGCTCTTCATAACTTCCTTAGGAAGACATCTTTTGTTTGCTCGAATGGTGCCAACAAATGCCAGTCCCATAGCAGCCAGTCGTTTAGCGCCGTTCAATGAGGTAAAAAAATATTCAGAAATAATTGTTCTGCCGCTGTTTGTGTAGCAATTTGCGATATACATTAGAACGTTTTCACCTTGATTTATCTCCCGATTGTCTCCTTCCTTTCCAGTGTATAGTTTTCCTTTCAATGGAAATTTAGTCTTAGCATCGCATGCCCACCAAACTTTGATCCCATACCTTGCAGGTTTTGATGGGATATATTGTGTGAACTTTGTGCGCCCACGATACGGAAACAACTGCTCTTTGATGGTGATATTTTCATAAGGTTCATAATAATTTTGCAGATTTTCATTGAGAAAATTCCAAAGGTCCCGGATAGGAGCTGCTTTATCTGTTTGCTGTCGGAATGCCCGCGTACGACTATTATCGAAACGAATATATCTGGACAGAGTAATGAATTGTTTGTGCGACATAGCCGCACGGAATATGGGCAGCGAATCAGAACGCCACAATATACTGGAGTCTTGCATATTATTATGGCTGAGACCAGAAGCCAACAAAATCCCAATGAATGCATCTAGCTCATTGCTTGTCAAATCAATCCATTTTCTTTGGGTAGACTCTGGATGTTCTTCATTCCATTTTCTAATTGATTCTCGCCCATGCCGATTTGTTTCACTAATGATGACGAACGTAATATTGGTTGAGAAAAATAGCTTGAATACCTCAACTGGATTGGTGAGCCTTGCTTTTGTTCCAGATCGAAAACGCATGATATTATGCTGGCGCAAACGAGATGCAGGGGGTTCAGTTTCGTTCCATTTAGTACCGTCTTTACCATAAAAACAGCTTGAGTCGACTTCATTTGCTGCTTCAGCATCATTTCCACTTTCTTCTTCTTCATCTACGTCTTCATCACTATCATAAAGTTCGTTAGGTTAAATTTCCAAATCATTTTCTATGTCTGATGCATCATCTTCTGGCACATAATCAGCAGTGTCGTCACCATCGTTTTCAAAAACATCATAATTTTCATCAGCTTCTACCTGACTTTGAAAATCACGCACTAATGCCTCTGACAATTGGGGTTGCAAATTCGCGCTACGCAAGCGTGTATTATAAATAAATTCCAGTTCATCAGCCATAATATACTAACAACGCAACAAATCTACCTGCGTAAAATTATTCACAAGTTCAAAATTACCGCACAAAAACTAGATTACTTCTTCATTGTTCAACGTTCAATGAATAACTAACTCACAAACAAAATCAAAAGAAAGAAGCATAAAAGAATAAAGTAAATACAAATTTCCAACTCGTTCCATGTGCTTTGCTTATGCGTTCATACAAAATGCATAGGGGTCTGGCCAGACACCATGTACCAAAAGTAAGGTGAAGATTTTTTATTTGGCTTTTTTGTCCTGTTCCAAGGACTTTTTTTCAATTATTAATTTATACATCGAAAGCCAACAATATTTTGGGAGATTACCTGAAATTACAGCCATGTACCTAAAATAGAAGTATGCTAAATTGAAGCATGAGAATTAAATATGTCTGGCCAGAACCATGTGCCACTTCGAGGGTTAATAATTCAACAAAATTCACTGTAGAATAAAATCAGCATCATGTTACTGAACGCGTAATTGGGATCAGTGTGAATAATATGTCGATTATGTTTACTGCAAATGTAATCACTCAACAAAAAGTCAGCGTTGAATTAATCAGAAAAAACAACAAACAACGCATATGAGTGTGTTCATAATTACAACAAAATAGAAACACACTTCATAAATGTACATTAGGGTGGGAATTTTTAGAATTTTTATTAGTAATACAATACTAAAAATATTCTTCTTTGTGAAATAAAAATAATTTTTTGGAAAAAAAATTTAGGTCGATATCTCAACTTGCCTAATCCGGAAGAATTTAAATATTGTCTAAATTTTTTTTTCATCTATTTTGATTGGAAAATTAGGAAATATTTAACTTTAACCGGATTGGGAGAGCCTGAGATATCGACCTAAATTAAAAAAAAAATTCACAAAGAACAATATTTTTGGTATTCCTAATAAAAATTATAAAAAACGTATTTTAGACCCACCCTAATATACATATAACATATATGAAATATTTTTCTACAAAACCACCCCCTTTTCATAGATAAGAAACTATTTTGTTTTAATTATGATTACACTCATACACGTTGTTTGTTGTTTTTTCTGATTTATTCTACATCAAAATAATTATTGTTGGCTCGAATGAACAGAATATCAATGGTATAAAAACGACCGTTGATTATAAATCAGTGACAACAATTTGCACGTCGTTTGATTGATTTAAAATCATTAACCAATATGTGTGTTGGAGTATGTTCAACGTTTGATCGCAATCACATATTTATTCTTGTGTTGATTGCGTATGAACGTTTTACAATCAGATTTTTCAGTTCTCTGTTACACACTCACAAAACACATTTAATTAATCGACAGCTTAATATTAGTTTGCCAAATTTTCAAAAGAAAAACAATGAAAATGTCGATATTAGATATCTCTTATATGATGCGAGATATTGAGACACTATCGTTTGCAGATTAGTTGGTTTTATAGTACATCAGAGTTGCTGAAAAAGGACTTTCCACGCAGTTTCCTAAAAAGTCCGTACAGAAATAAGAGGCATTAAAATCGTGTTCCACTATATACCCTGTGCATGTGTCCATACAAATTCCGGTCCTTTCATTACTTTCGATACTACTTGATAAAAAAAAATATTGAGTACGATAGTTACTTTAATAATCGAGTATCCATTTATGAGACAAACATTCGGGGGTACTTAAAATATTCCCATAGAATCCCATTATATGAAAAACAAGTAAGAGTGCTACATTCGTCTATGCCGAATCTTATATACCCTTCACCATGGTTGGAAAAAAACTGAAGTTTCTATTGGATATATATGAAATGGACAGATTTATATACGGACGTCTTTTAGACGAAATTAAAATTTGGACTCGGGAACATTTATGGTTCCCGAAAATAGGTATTTAAAAAAATGTATGTTTTAGTCATAACTTTTTTGTATCTGAACCGATAATTCCGAGTTTTTCAGCAAATATGTTCTACTAAAGATTTTCGATCTTTTGATATATAATATGTATCCATAGGTAATATTACAGCTCTAAAATTTAAGTTTGTAACGACGAGTTCTGCTCCGTTAGTTGGGGTAAGCTCGCGGGGGTAGGATCGTCACAGAAATTTGTTTGATCCAGTGACTGAGAGTAAAAGGCGTTTTTGAATACGTTATAAGTTTTTATTATTAACCTACAATACAAGATACACCTAAAATATTGAAATTATACAATATGTAATGTGACGGCAAGTGGTGTTTCCGGTCCTGGGCAGGACACTCCAAGGCGTCCACGAGATGGTTCGTATGATGTGACCAACGCACGATACACTCTCTGAGAACGTTCGGGCCCACACTCGAGGATCTTCTCGGTAGGAGACCAACGCTCGGCCCGCACCCAAGGATCTTCACGGTAGGAGACCAACGCTCGGCCCGCACTCAAGGATATTCATAGGAGAAGACCAACGCTCGGCCCGCACTTAAGATTCTTCACGGGAGGAGACCAACGATCGGCCCGCACTCAAGGATCTTCGCGGGAGGAGACCTACGCTCGGCCCGCACTCAAGGATCTTCACGGGAGGAGATCAACGCTCGGCCCGCACTCAAGATTCTTCACGGGAGGAGACCAACGCTCGGCCAGCACTCAAGGATCTTAGCGGGAGGATACCTACGCTCGGCCCACACTCAGGTATCTTCACGGGAGGAGACCGATGGACCACGTTGAAGGAGCTTCGCAGGACCTTGAAGGATGTTCGCTGGACCTCAAAGGATATCCGCAGGACCTCGAAGGATATTCACAGGACCTCGAAGGATATTCGCATGACCTCGAAGGATATTCGCAGGACCTCGAAGGATGCTCGCAGGACCTCGAAGGATATTCGCAGGACCTTGAAGGATGTTCGCAAGACCTCGAAGGATATTCGCAGGACCTCGAAGGATGATCACAGGATTTCGAAGGATGTTCGCAGGACCTTGAAGGATGTTCGCAGGACCTCGAAGGATGTTCGCAAGATCTCGAAGTATGTTCGCTGGACCTCGAAGGATATTCGCAGCACATCGATATATATATATATATATATATATATATATATATATATATATATGCATTTCTCATACTTTGAAGACATCTGTATATACAGGCAAAAAAGTCCCTATAATATGAGCTGTATTCAGTAAAATGTCTTTAGTTTATACAGTAGATTAATAAAAAGTTTGAGGACGGTCTCCAAAGTAACAAAATGTCTTCATAGTAACTTGTGGAACGAAAAACCGTCCCCGCAACATGTGATGTGCACATATATATATAAGTCCCTATAATATGCGCTGTATCCAGTCAAATGTCTTCAGTGTAAACAGTAGAATAATGAATAGTTGGATGACAGTCCCCAAAGTAACAAAATGTCTTCATAGTAACTTGTGGAACGAAAACCCGTCCCCGCAACATGCGCTATGCACACATATAACGACATTGATATTAACGATATTGATGTACACTTTTATTTTAAATATACCCAAAGAAAGAAGTCCAACGGTGAGATAACACGACCATTGAATTTCTCGCGCAAAAGTGCCATTGTTTCGTTGGCTATGTGGCAAGTGGTAACGTCCTGTTGGAACCACACATCTTCCAGGTCCATATCCTCAATTTCTGGCCACAAGAAGTCCGTTATTATCTCGCGATAGCGAACACCGTCAAGGTTGGCGGCACTTCCGCAGAACGAACTGGGCGAGCATGCATAGGTTTTTTCACATTTCCTACAGACCCCGTTTGCTGAAATTTGCGCACAATTCTCCCGATTGTGGACACATTTGGTCGATTATGCTGTCCAAAAAAATCACGAAGTGCACGAAATGCATTTCAATTTGAACGACCATTTTCGTAAAAGGATTCAACAATCTTAACGCGCTATTCAATTGTATACCTCTCCATTATTGAATTTGTCAAGCACTGAAACAAAGAAATGTCAAATTAAGTTGGGTAAAAAACTTGACGTTAAGGTGTAACTCACAATTAGCATTATGTATTATGGTTTGACCACCCTTTATTTGCAAACACGGAGAATTCATATTTAAGATAGTTTATATACTCTGTAGCTTTTAGGACCATGCCACCACAAATTACAGGAGTTCAACTACGGTGTAATCAGCCCCGGGTTGCTAGACCCGCGAGATTATGCTGAGAAATTACATGAGCCCAATTTTTAATCAGCCAAAGCATGTCAACGAACTCCCATAGTTTTTGCATCCTCCTCATCAAAACATAAGAAATTCTCAGTCAATTAATGTTCTGAGAGCAACCCACTTCCAATTTCTTAACTCAATCCCAGCTGTTTTCAATATTTCAATCAGCTGATTACGGGGCTCTGAACCGACTTCTAATCTATGGGCACCTACCAAAGCATCATCAACGTACATACAGTTTCGCAAAATTCTAGCACCGTATGGAAAATTACGTTCCTCAGCCAGCTGCAACAGCGTTCTGAGAGACAATTGACGCCAAATGTCACGGTTTTCAAATGATAATCCTGAACCTCCTCATTAGGAGAGCCACGGAAAACAACTTGTTCAAAACGAGCATCTGTGTTAAATTAAATTTGTTGGTAGATTTTCTAAATGTCTGCATTAAAAACGAATTCTTAAAGTCGCTTTTTTAACACCAAAATGTGTAAAATGTCATTAATACTCGTCATATTGGGAGAACTGCTCGATGCATTAAATACCACTCTCAATTTCGTTGTGGTACTTTTAGGCTTAAAACGCCATGATGAGTCCAACTATAGGATTTTCAATGTTTTCCATATGTTCTAAAGTTAAATATTCCTTAACAAGCTAATCATAGAGAACCTTATTTTCAGGTTTTTTAACAATGATTTTTCGTTTCTAGGAAACTGACTCAGAGCTATGTGTCTATTCGGGCCAAGAGATGAAAAACCAGATTTGAAAGATAAATTAACTACATATTGTGTTCGAAAATCGGATTATATGGTTTGTTAATGTTCCGTATACGTACAAGCATTGATGGGTACGTATATTACGCTTGCCACAGTCAAATTTCTCATGTCTCAATTGGTTTTCTGTGACACAACCGAACCATTCGATTGGCTACAAATTCGGCTCTCAGAACGAATCTGTTTTCTCTGTGAAGAGTTGGACTAAATCGTTCATTTTGGCGACTCAGTCATTATTGTTCAATTCGAATTAGTGAACCAGTTAAATTAATTAATTCAGCCTATTGCGTCGCATTTATTAATAATTGCTTTGTATCTATTTACATTACGTGTATTTACATGAAAACAAATAACCCAACAAACAAACGTTCCGTTTACGTACCGTTTTCGGTCTTTCGTAAACCAACTTCGTTTACGTCTCGCTTTCTGGATCCGTATACGGACCAGAAAAGGGATTTTAAGGAACATCGAAACTGATTCGAATCCGTTGAAATACCGGACCGTCATTACGGACCGATATATCGGGTAAAAAACGGAGTTGTCCGTTGAAAGTCCGTCAATGACGGACCGTTTACGAACCGATAGATCGGATGAAAAACGGCGTTGTCCGTTGAAAGTCCGTTGATGACGGGCCGCTTATGAATCCGTATTGGTACCGTTTTTATCAATAAAAACGGATTTGTGTTAATGCCTATTATTTATTTTTAATAGCAAATATTATTTTTTTCTTTTAATTTATTTACAAAGACATTTAAAATAAAATAACAAAACTTACAAACTAAATACAGCAAATACCAAACAAAATAACAAACAAATACCATATTTATCTTCAGCACAATAAGCATCCATCAATCACTGCGGTTGTGGCCCATTAAAAATCATGAAATAATACAACAAAAATTTAATTTAGGTTTAAATGGTGTATTTACGATATGATGTAGCAGATGAATTTCATTTAAAAATCGATATAAAACTGAAATTTTGAACCCGACCACCTCAGATATCGATGAAATTTTGTTTATAGCTAAATTTGATCAATACAAACAAACTCTCATTTTTAGAAATGACTGTTTTGCGATTTTTTGGGCGTGGCACAGTGGGAAAGTTTTCGAAAAAACGCGAAAATAGTCGAAAGGGCTCCATTTTAACTACAATAACTCAGAATCGGCTGAACCTATTTACATGATCTTGGTATCATTAAAAAGATATTTTGACAGGCTTTATGACACGTTTAAAAAAAATTACACTGTAAAAAATTTATAACAAAAAGAAAATTTTAACTAACGAAAAATCCAAAAATATCAAGGGCTCTTTTACAGTGTATTATTTTTTTAGAAAGGTTTATCCTTCACCTATACCATATCAAAAAATAAAAATGGGTTCTTATTTAGTTTTTTTTATATAATTTATTAAGTAGTGTCACTTCTAGTAATTGCCCTTATATTTTATATTTACAGGTAAAATAAATAAACATTGTCCCAGAAAAATTAATTAATATGTCGTAAAATTATTATTATTATTTTTGTCTGAAATATTCTTTGGAAAAAACATTGATGACTTTTTTTATGATTCTCAGAATTAAAAAAAAAAAAGTAATACACAAAAGGTTATTTGATTTTTATGATTGCGGTAACAAACTAAAAAACGGTAATAAATGTTCGTGGACAATTAAAAGGAAAACAGGAAAGTGCAGTTTTTTAATTATTTGGGTTTTTTCCGTTGGCTACCTACATGATTTTTTTTACAGAAATTGAATCCACATTTATGAGTGCTCATGTTTCGGAACGTTTCAAAACGGGTGGCTGAATCAGGTATATAGCCACCCTTAAAATATGCACCCATTCATAAGTACCTGCCAGTAAAATATTGAAAAATACATAGTATTTATAGGTGTTCCTTGATTTTTGTCATTCAACAAGTGCCAACGAACGCGAAAAGTACAAGCGATTACAATTTTTACGCGTATATTTTAAAAATTTGAGTGAATATGAATTCAAACAATAAGTACAGATGCATAAAAATATCTAATAAGTGTTGCGCTTCGCTTCGTAAAATAAGTGAAAACGAGGCTGCAAATATAATTGAATATTTTCCAGCTGTCGCCAGCATTCATTGTAGCCGTATTTGCGAAACTTGCCGGAATACACTGAGAAAAGCGCGCAGTCGTAATGAATCCAACGTGGAGCAGAATGAAGTCTCAAATTATTTACCAACAACGCCCAGCGATGAAATTAGCGAAGAATTGAATGAACTTCAAACTTGTACCAGCCGTAATACAAACATCGAAAGCAACGAACTCATTGAAAATATAAATGATCATATTATTCCTCATCTACCAAACCAAATGTCGCCTCTTAAAAGGAAATATATCAAACGAAATGCATACAGAAATAGAAAATCACTGCAAATTTTGGAAAATGTAGCAGATTCACTTGGGGCTGATCCATTGTCTGATTTGTCAGCGCAACTTGAAAACGTCAAAGTCATTTACGAAGAAATTTTGCAAAACATCAAATATCAAATAGAGAACAGCTCAAATCTTTTGGAACAGCAAAAACTTTTATCTCTCTTACCAATCAATATGAGTCACGCAGAAATTAAAGATCGTTTTGGGGATGATATATCTCACGATTGTATCAAAAAAAGTAAAGATATCCAAAGGAATAAAACGAAGTTTGCAGATATCAATCTTTTAAAAATGAGCAGACGTAGTTTACCAACCGAAACTCTAAGCACAGTCATGTTATTTTATGAAGATGATGAAATTAGCCGAATGATGCCAGGATCGCAAGATTCAATTACTGTTAAACAAGGAAACTTACGTGAAAAAGTTCAAAAAAGACTGATGTTATCTTCACTACGCGAATCTTACTAAGAATTTAAAAAAAAACCCCTTGGCCAAAGTGGGTTTTACAAAATTTACAATGTTAAGGCCAAAAAATTGCATGAAACTTGGAGTTGGAAACCAGCAAAATATCTGTGTATGCACATTGCATCAGAATATGAAATTGATGTTTGAAAAAAGTGGCTTAAAATCAATTTGTATTGAAGGAGAATGCACATTTACCGACTACAAAGATGTTCTCAAATTCGTTGTTTGTAATGGTGACATAGAAAAAAGCGAGTGTTGCGTTTCAATGTGTGGTCACTGCTTCAAAAATTTAAATAATCTAAAAACGCATATGCTAAAACATTTTGAAAATAACCAAACTGAAGAAATAATATACAAAAAGTGGAATACAACGATTAGATGTGTTCTGGAAACGTTAACCACCAACCCAGAATCATTTGTCAGCGATTTTACTGAACACATCAAAGTTCTGATTCCGCATCATTTCATAGCAAAGCGACAATCTGAATTTATCAGCAATAAAAGAGCGGCGCTGTTATCAGGAGAAATGTTAATTCAAATGGACTTTGCTGAAAATTATGCATTTCTTGTACAAGATGCCGTGCAAGGATACCATTGGAATAATGATCAGGCTACAATACATCCGTTCGTTATTTATTACAAAGGTAATTATTTTAATATTTTGGTATTAGTAAACACATCCATCCACACTCATCAAAATATTTAATATTTTTTATTTATTTGTCTTTTTCCTTTGTTTGTTTATTTTCAGATAACGATAAATTAAAAGCTTTGCCATAATATCTGATTGCAATACCCATGATAGTATAGCAGTTCATCTATATATTTCAAAAATGATACAGTTCGTGAAGGCCAATATAACCAACAATATTAATAAAATAAACCATGATTTTGGTATTGACGCTGAATGGCACTTTTATGCTACCAGTCACGGAAAATCTGCATGTGATGCAATCGGAGGAACATTGAAGAGAGCTGCTCGAAATTATAGTATTGCAAATAAAAATGAAATCCAGACAACGAGGCAACTCTATCACTGGGCATCAGAAACATATAAGACCAACATACAAGTTGCTTACGCAGATGCTGACGAATACAACAACGTTAAAGAAAAGCTATTTTCAAGATATAAAGAAGCTCAAACTATAAGAGGAACTCAAGGCTTTCATTCATTCATTCCGATAAATGAAACTTTTGTAAATGTGCGCAGATATTCTGACTGTGCCAAATTTGAGCAGCGCAAAATTTCTTACAAATAATTAACTTAAAAAAAATGTAATCATTATTCGAATTATTTCGAAAACTCGGTACGTATTACTAGAAGTGACACTACTTAAAAAAAACGACCCCATGTGGCCAAGAAAAAAGTTCTTTTTCATCAAGATAATGCACCGGTGCACACGTGTGTAGTTTCAATGGCAAAATTCCATGAATTGGGGTACGAATTGGTACATCATCCGCCATATTCTCCGGATTTAGCCCCCAGTGACTATTTCCTATTTCCAAACCTAAAGAAATGGCTCGGTGGAAAGGGATTTTGTTCCAACGATGAAATTATTGATCAAACGAGTACCTATTTTATGGACCTCGAAAAATCCTATTTTTTTTGTAAGGGATACAAAAATTGGAGAAACGTTGGACTAAGTGTATTGAGCTAAAAGGAGATTATGTTGAAAAAAAATTTTTTTGCAAAAAAAACTGTGTCATTCAAAAAGTCACGGACTTATTGAACCGCCCTCGTACTCTAGAGTTAATATCAAAAGGCTCAAAGTTAAAAAAAATCCAACATTTTTATCTGTTGAAACTGCAGCATCATCATCGTTTCTATCGTTGTTTTATTTGCACAAAACTTTTACGTATTTTTTATTGCATTTGTACTCTTAAAAAATTCAAAATACCGTTTTTTTGTTAAGTTCTTTTCATTCTCAAGTCGTCAAAATTGTTGTAATTGAAAACAACCATTGTTGTTGACAATTTAACAAAAATTGGGAAAAGTTGTTATTTACTTTTAAGTTCATCCTTATCCAATCCAATGCTACCATATTATAATGCAATACCATGTGGTTCATTTAGCGATTTATATAATCATTTTTATATGAAAAATTTTATTATTACATCTAATAACGTTTTCTGAATTAATTTTCACAATAGTTTAATTTTGCTTTACAGGTTTAACTAATATTCGTTTGCAACTTGCTCGATCAATCGCTGTCAAGTTCAGTATATAAATTAATGAAGAATTATCCGAAGCTGATTGTAGCAAATGCGTCTTCCAAATTGCCATATGGAAATTCTTTTAAAAACTCTGTACCCTCATTAAATTCCTCTTTTGGGAGCATAAAGAAATTTACTACTCCTACTTTTGGTTATTGTAAGGCGTATATGATGTTCATTAATTAGGCCCTGATACTATTTATCTTATTCCTAATATAATCTTCTACTGTCCCTTGGACTTCCTCCAAAGTTGAATCCGGCTCTCTGGTTTGCCATGGCAGAAGTACAATTTATGTCAAATTACAACATCAATGTTGAGTTTTTTTCATAACAAAAAATTGTCCCAAATGACATTTCATATAATGGGCCATTATGATATGTATTATAATTGTCGGGGTGTAACCTGTGGTGGTATTGTGGAGGGGGCTCCTTTGTTGACCTGCCGGGCTACTGGCGTTGATGGTTGCTTCTTGTAGACCAAAATAAAAGGCGCTTTTTTACTGTTTTATTATTTTAAGTTAGGTTTTATGTAATTTTAATGTTTTTTTAGTTCAATTTGCATAGCTTTTTGTTCTCTTTGTTTTTAATTTATTTAAGAAATATTATTATTTTTTTTTTTGTTTTTAATTTGGTTTACAATTTTTCATAAATTTATTTTATTTTTAATTTTCCTTATAATCGGCCATACAATTCGTACTATATTTTTTTGGCAGTAAAACTGTCGGTGTGTGGCCAAAAACCGTCCTTGAACGCGTTCAAAAATATCTGTAGCAACTTGATTTTAACCGCCCTTTTCAAATGTGTTCGTTCAAAACTGCTCGTGTTTGTGTTTACGCGGTTAAAATGGACGGTTTTTGTCAGAGTCGAATACCAGGTAATATTGGAATCCCAGCTTATTTTTTTGTGCTCTATTTTTTAATTTTTTTTAACTTGAACAACGCCTTGTGTTGATATGGTCGTTGTTGCATGTCGATTACACGTGGTGTTGAACAACGTCATATAGCTCTTTTTGTGCTGCAAGGAAAATACAAAATTTAATTATAATGGAAGACAGTTGTTCAAACATCTTAAACATGACTATAGTGTTTAGTAGTTTTATCAAATTTTATTTTCTTAAGCTTGAAGATAGTTTAGTTGTTTATTAGTTTTACCAGTTTTATCATTTATTTAATTGAACCTTGAAGAATTTATGTTTGTTATATATAAAAAAATAAATTTTTTATTTTTTGTCAATTTTAATTGGCGACCCCGCATGTTAAACAAAAATGCCACGAACAACCACCACTCTTTCAACAACTCCAACGATGATCTCTTCAAGTAATCCAACCACAAATAATATGAAATTACCACGATTTTGGAAGTTGAATCCTGCTCTCTGGTTTGCCCTGGCAGAAGTACAATTTATGCAAAATGGAGTTTCTTCAGAATCAACTAAATTATTTATTGTAATTGTCGCAATGGATGAAGACATCTTAACCATTGTAAGCGACATAGTCATTAATCCTCCTGCAGTTGCCTATCAGCAACTCAAGAAACGTCTTATTGATCATCAAGATAAACAAAACAAAAATCCAAATCATGTAAAACTTGGTGCATAAATCTTTGAAAAGTTTGCGTAGCATTTCGCAAGCCAAAAGTTATGTACTCAAATTCAAAAAGTCCAAAAGGTGTAATTATGTCAGTTTTTGGTATATCATCTTTTGCTACCGGAATTTGATTATAACCACGTACGAGGTCTATGGTAGAAAATATTGTTTTACCATTTAGACCATGTCCGAAATCGTGTATATGCGGAATCGGATAACAATTGGCAATTGTTTGAGTGTTTAACCTACGATAGTCGCCACATGGTCTCCAATAGGGTATTGTCTAGGCGACAGAAGAGATAAATAGCTGTTTGTTTAGGAAAAGCCGGGCAGATGTTTTTGGCATATTTTAGTTTTAAGAATTTTCATATTTAGCACGTAAGCGTATATTTAATAAATAAAAAGACAGTGTCTTACAAATATTCAAAAAGTAAGGTTGTATAAAATTTTAATTTGTTTCAATAACTTTGTTCAAAGTGTAAGAAAACAAGTAAAAAAGGGCTAAATTCGGCTGTGCCGAATCTTTGAATACCCTCCACCAAAGGGGATGAAGATGATATACGTATATACTAAATTTTGCATGAACTGTAATATGAATATGTTTTGTCAATTTATGTAACGAACTTTTGTTATTTAGTTTTAGCAATGTTATTTACAGAGGTCTGCTCTGTTAGCGACTTTAACATTGTTCATTTTTACGTTAACTTAGTTATGTAAGACAATAAATGTAATCGAACAATAAGAAGACTTAATAACATTTTTACTTACTTAACAGAAAAAAAAATAGATACAGAAAAATTGTACAAATTTGTATGGAAAATTTAGAGGTACCTTCACATTTTCAATCATAACTTTTGAACCGCTTGACCGATTTTGCTCATTTTAAATACCAAACTGTTCGGGAGGATGTTCAATAATCTGGGTAAAAATAGGCACCCCCGCTTGCGTCTTCGCGTCGTGATTTCAACAGACAGACAGACAGACGGACATCGCTAAATCGACTTAAAATTGCATAAGGATCACGAATATATATACTTTATGGGGTCTTAAACCTATATTTCGACATATTACAAACGGAATGACAAACTGATATATACCCTCACCATATATGGTGGAGGGTATAAAAAGTGGACCAGAGAAGAAAAAAATTAGTTCTCGGGTTTACAATAAAGTAATGGTTTTATTTAACAATATTTTAAATTAAGAACGAGAAACACGAGGCAAAAAAAACAACTTATGAATTGACCGACTTAAAACTCGTTTCGTTTTTGCGATTCTTTCATATATTCGTCCTTCCAGCGCCTTCACATTTCGTGCTGCATTGCCTTTACCTTCTGCTAACGGTTAAGAAGCATAACTGCGGAGATTCCATCTTTTAGTTCAACTGGAGTAAGCATCGCAGATCCAATCAAAAAGCGACCTGGGGTAACAGCCGAACAATTAAGAATTAAGACACGCTTCTATTGTCGCATGTAGTGTAGAAAACTCCTCAAATGTATATTTAAGTTGACCAGCCATTTTTTTTAAAGTGAATTTTGAAACTTAACCCCTGCCTTCCACAGCCTGCCCTTATGTAGAGCTGCGGCAGGGTTATATTGCCATGATAAACGCTGTGGTGCATATTTAAAAATGGTGTTCCTTTACACATTTTTTAAAGTTCGCTCTAATCTCCTTTGCTGGGTCAATAAAATTTCCCGTGACGGGAGACAAAATGCGCCAAACCAGCTAAAAAGGCGGAGGTAGATAAATTGCTGATGGCTTCTAAATGGATTGCCTTTGTAAAGAAACAAACGAAAAAGACACACGTTGCCTTTAGTGATTTTACAATAGGGCCTGTTCGGAAATGCATCACTGCGCTGCATCTGAATGCGAATGACATTTTTTTTGATCATTTTCGAATGAATCGCTCAAAATTTCAAGTAAGGAACATTTGTTTAAAGTTTAAATTTACTTCAATTTTGGATTTCAGGCTTTGTTGTGTGCGCTAAAACCATTTTGGACCACATTTGGCAAAGGTCGATTAGCTTATAATTTGGAACAATGATTATATATTACGTTGTGGAAAATAAGTAACAACGGAGTTACCTTCCGCCAATTAGTGACCGTTTCAATGTTGGAAAGGGTACTGCCCACAATTTTTTTTTTCAAAACCATAAAAACTATTTGTAGCCTGAAAAAGGAAATATAATAATAATAATTTATTAAATTTGGCATCAGACTCGATCCCAAAAAGTACAAAAACAAATTGAAGAAAAACATTAAATAAATAGCAAATTTTGTACTTTTGAATTGCATCAGCCATTTTTGTGATGCGTGTTTGAAATTTGTTTGCGCATCATCTGCTTTAGTGATGCTTTTTCGAACATTTGCAGTGGTGCCAACTTATACTTTTACGAACGCGATGCGCATCAGATGCAGCGCAGTGATGCATTTACGAACAGGCCCATACTTACCGGTGAAACTTTTAATTTCAAAGCCTTAATCTAGTAACAAACCTGGACACTTTATTTCTTAATTTGTTTTAAAGTCTTAGGGATATGCAGGTCATGCAGATTTTTGTAATTTAGGCCGCTTAGGACCATGCCACCACAAATTACAGGAGTTCAACTCCGGTGAAATCATCCCCCGGGTTGCTAGAACAGTCTTAAAATTCTAGCACCGTATGGAAAATTACGTCCCTCAGCCAGCTGCAACAGTGTTCTGAGGGACAAATATGGAGCGCAATTGACGTCAAATGTCAAGGTTTTCAAGTGATCGTCCTGAATCTCCTCATTAGGAGAGCCACGGAAAACAACTTGTTCAATACGAGCATCAGTGTTAATTAAAATTTGTCGGTTGATTTTTTAAATTTCCGCATTAAAAACGAATTCTTAAAATCGCCATTTTAACACCAAAATGTGTAAAATGTCATTAATACTCGTCATATTGGGAGAACTGCTCGATGCATTAAATACCACTCTCAATTTCGTTGTGGTACTTTTAGGCTTAAAACGCCATTATGAGGCAAATAATAACTCGGACCCACTACAGGATTTTAAATTTTTTCCATATGTTCTAAAGTTAAATATTCCTTAACAACCTCGTCATACAGAACCTTATTTTCAGGTTTTTTAACAATGATTTTTCGTTTCTAGGAAACTGACTCAGAGCTATGTGTCTATTCGGGCCAAGAGATGAAAAACCACATTTGAAAGACAAATTAACTACATATTGTGTTCGAAAATCGGAGTATATGGTTTGTTAATGTTCCGTATACGTACAAGCATTGACGGGTACGTATATTACGCTCCGTTAACGTGCCATAAAACCAGGTTTCTTGATTCCGTTCGTGTCGGAGAGTCCGTAAAAATGTTTCTTGGGTTTTCACGACTTATATTTTTCAAATATAACATGTTTCTCCTGCTTTGCCAGGAAATGGTTGCTTACCGGGAGATGGACCAAATGTTGGGGTGTAACCTGTCTGTGGTGGTATTGTTGATGGTTCCTTTGTTGTTCTGCCGGGCTACTGGCGTTTATGCTGGCTCCTTGGGGTCCAAAATAGAAGGCGTCTTTTTGTTTTATTTTTTTAGTTAGGTTTTATTAAATTAAATGTTTTATTAGTTAAATTTACACAGCTTTTCTGTTCTCTTTTTTAAATTCAATTTGGAAACTTTATTCTTTTTTTTGTTTTTAATTTTGTTTACAATTTTCCACAAACTAATTTTATTTTTAATTTTCCTTAAAATCGCCTGTTGCTGATCACTTTTAGTTTTTTTTTTAGAAAGAACCCAGTTACCTAGTGCTGTAAAAGTATGTGGATTTGGTTGTATTGTTGAGCCGCTCTATAGAAAATTCCCTATCCTCCGACAAACGTAATTCCTCTTTAATACATCTGACTATCTCAATTAGGGTAGAATGGACTCTTTGGACCTGACCATTCGTTGCGCTATGTCGTGACGTACAATAATGTAGTTCAATTACTAATCGTTGCATTAGAGATATAAATTGAGCAGTTAAGAAGCCTTGTTCGTTATCTAGTGTAATTTTCCTGGCGTTGGGAAACCCTGTAGTACGTCTAATAACTTTTCTCCTGACTTAGGTTTGTCCTCGATATATTTAATGATTAAAAATTTTGGGAAAAATTTTATTGGGAATCAGTGCCTCTCCAAAATGTCTACGGTTGGTGGTCCGTGTGAATTTCAAGATTCGAACTGCCATGTAGGAAGTTTCTCAAATGCCCAAACGATTGCATAAAGTTCCTTTTTATTCGTTTCGTAGTTTCGTTCAGTTGAACTTAATGTTTTCGAAATAAATGAAATAGGTTTGCCCTCTTGGCTGAGAACAGCACCTGCTCCATTAGAGCCATCAGCGGTAAGTACGAATTTTTTATTAAAATCAGGCTGGACCAATTCAACTTGTTCAGATAATACATTTTTCAGTTTCTCACAAGAAAGGACAAGTTAATTCAAATTTATTTCTATTTTCCTCGACATATGTTGGGACACTTTTCCATTTCTCCTGACAAAAGTCTTGTCAGGAGAAATGGAATGAATGAATGAATTTGCGTTAATATCCTACAACTCCAAGGAGGATAATTACGTATAGTTTTAAATTTTTTCGGGTTAGTTTTGACCGCATTGTGGGCCACTACGTAGCCTAAAAATTCGACCTCTTTTTCATAAAATTGAATTTTTCAAAAGAAATGTTCATATTTGATTCCCTAAGTTTACCAATTATTATTTTCCAATTATTATGTTCTAATGTTTTCAAGTAGACAATTTTTTTTTATCTATATAAACATGACATATTTTTCAGTTGTTGATGGAAAACATAGCTTTCTCAATGTCCTCTTCCTTCATGAGAATCTGATGGCATCTGGATTCCAGATCAATTGTCGAGAAATATTTTGCTGTTCCCAGATTCGACAGATCGGATATTGTTTGTTCCTTCAATTTCTTGTAGTCAATTACCATGCGCAGCTTTTGCGTATCATTATCATTAATGTCATTTTTCGAAACAACCCATATCGGGGAATTATATGGACTTCTGCTTGGACGAATTATTCCGTCCCCTTTCTGGTTTTTGTCTTCTTATTAACGAATAAGGATATTGCGATTCAGCATTTGTTCGAATTTCTGTCCTAATATCCGTCCTAAACGGTAATTTCATATTTATATATAAATGTAGTCTTTCTATATTTTTGACGCTTTCTCATATTTATTACAAAATTCAGTAATTTTCTCATTTTCCTCTTCCTTTCTCGCTTTCCTCTTAAAATTGTAACCTATAAATCCGAAAATGCTTGCCTCATAAAAATATTTAATGATGGTAAAACAATTAATATTTCTTACCCTCTTCTTAATAACAAGGTCCCTTCTGTTCGTGAGAACTCCAGGACTACAAAAAATTCTACAACTTCCTGTTGATGCTGTCCTAATAATGCAGGGCAATCGAACTCTTGCCCTTAAAAAGATTACTCGTTCAAGTTATTTTTCCTCTGAGGTTGGTGGCTGACTTGAACACTATCAATTAATTAACCACTGTCAATTAGTTAATTGTCGCTTCTCTACTTGTTGAAAATTATTGTTTTTAATAAAAGCCTTATGGTACAAGGACATTAGGTAAATCACTTGGTGACAAGGAGAATAATATATTGAAAAAAAGAGCATTAAGACGAGTAACGAAAACTCTTAAGGGCATATTGCCTGTTCATTTTATTAAGTTCCTTTGGGAGGTCAGAGTTTGATCCGCGAGTCATTATTGTCTTATTGATTAGAGAAATCTGTTTCTTATTCACTTTATTGTAATATTCAATGAAGACAAAGATCTTTGTCGCATTATGCTTCATTCCTCTTCTATAATGTGTAATGGGCGTTTGTCCGCATATGCAAAGTCCAGTCCAGAATGGCAACAAAATTTATGATCATGCCGTGATTCGTCAATATGTTGTTAGCGTCCTCTATTATCTTATTTCTCAAAATTGTCAAGGCGGCATATATAATTAATTGAATTATTATTTATATAATTTAACTGAATTATTAGCAGTTTCCCGCCAGCTAACATAAGAGTTCTTCCCATTAAAAACTGGTAGATTTCATAACATCAACTGGTTCTTCACAACGGATAGATTTAATCATCTGTTCAGTCTGGTATTCAGATACGGTATCTGTGTTCGATAAGTTCGCTAATGTCCTTGTCAGTTCTTCTATCTTCTGTATTGGCCCCAATTGAGTTTCTATTAATGTAGTAACTTGTTCTGGGGTTGCCATTTTCCCGTGTAAGCTTCTATCAGATTATCTTTACCTGTTTTTATACCTTGATATGACCAGAATTAGTTACGATCTCAGTTACTACCTTTATTGGATCCAGGTTGAATGATTAAATCAAAAAAATTAATTCAGAAATCGAAACTTAACTTACTTTAAAATTAGGGAAAAAATAAAGATGATGACATGAAGATGATTAATTAAAGGTGAAAATTAATGATAAATTTTGATGGGTGCGATATTCTCATGCGTTACCTTGTAATGATAGCTCGTTACCTTTTTCATTATTTGCAAGCATAAAGTAATAAGTTACTGATTACGTAATATATGATTTATAAATGTAAAGTAATAATTGAAATATTTTTGAAAATCAATTTTTAGATACATTACTTTCTGTTTTTTTGTAAGCAAAAGGGTAATGTATGTTTGCTTTGACAACACAAGTGAAAAACGAAGCGCAACAATTCATTTAAGTTTAAAGCAATCAAATACTAAATGCGTCGATAGCTCAGTAGGTAGAGTTCTTAGCTGGCAACCAGAGTTTCCTGGTTCGATTCCCATCATGACCACATTATTTTAAATAACGTTTAAAAAATTTATAATAATTTTTTTTAATAAAAATTCCTCTTTTAAAAATATATTTTTAGACACATTGCTTTTTTCATTCTCGTAACCATATAAGTAAATCCTTACATTATCATCTCTAAAGAAATGGGTACACATGTGTACCACATGTGGTTGCTCATCTTCTTCAATATGGCAGCAGAAACTGGAGCATCAATTTGAGCGTATTTAATGGAATCTCGTATGAAATTGAAATCCTGGTTTGGAGCATTGATTGGATTTGTACAACCAATCCATGCATGAATGTAGATTCGCGCCAAGAAAATGCACACGTCGCGCGTTGCTGGTAGCGCCAGGAGAACGGAAGCTACCACAATGTGTTTCACCCAAGAAAACAGCAACTAGTTGGAGAAACTCTCTATAACCATTACGAGGGTGACGTTCTTTCAACTGCTGATTGCAGTAATTTCTGATGGCAGCTTCTTCATCGGGGGGAATTTTTGAACCAACGATTTCGTCCTCGACACCATTCTGGAATGCAGTCTGGTCAAGACTCTTCCAGACTTTCGCGAATCTCTCGAACAATTTAACTTCAGGACCGCTGCTTGTCGACAATTTCACTTCAAAAACCTGGCGCAGAACGATTTCGTAAAGATGATGGCGACAGGCCAAGTGCAGCAGTTCTCGACGGCAATACTGTGGTTTCTGCAAGATAATGCAAGCGCCATTGAAAGCTCTAGTGTTACTGGAGGTCGTGTCGAATGACATTGCTTCAACTCGATCGACAATGTTCCAACGAACCAACAGATTGTAAACAGCGTCAGCTGTATCTTTTCCGCTTAAAGATTTTATTTGAGGTGCTCCAAGGAACTTCGAAGTCCCATCATAGCTGACCATAACCGCAACTCTCTCAACTTTAGCGCTGCCTACAAGGTCAACCAACATTTCCTTCCATAACCTCAACCTCACCTTCATCACTCGATTCTGTATATTGGCCGGCTGCAAAAAGTTTAAAATGTGTTATGTATAACATAAGATAGAAAATGACATAAAGCCAAATACGAACCACTATCTTTCGACTTGGATATTTCTTCAAATTTCCGCTTTCTCTGCTTCTCTTTCTCCTTTCGTTCCGATGCTCTTTTTTCTCGCAGAAATAAAACCATATCGCAGCCAATCATGCATCCCGGGCGTCCTGGTGGCGAATGAGAACTTCTTATCTTCTTCAATTCGAATGGTTTTTAGGGCATCTACAGTCGCAATATCAAACAAATTGTCCAGATCGTTGGTAAATGTAAGCTCCTTTTGTTTCCAAGCCACAGATCTCTTGCTAGCGGGCACTTTTTGTATATCTTTCTACGTATTGTACAATTTCAACAATTTCTCCGCGCATCTTGTTCCGTATCGTGTTGGAATTCGTGCTTGTTACCAGAAAATATACACTGCATCGAGCATTAATTTTGCACTTTCCTTTGCGTCGATTTTCACAAAACGCATGTTATGAAAGAAGACCTGTAGGACTTTCCTATTGGACGGCAGTTTAACACCGGTTATCTGATGCGCTGTTTTGCCCACTAAGTCTATGTTGTAGAGCGATTGAACGGTTTGACGCGTTTCTACCGAGGAAATGGCTGATGCAGAAGCCGATGCAGGTTTTGATGTTGATGGTTCTGACATTATAATTGTAACGACCTATAAACTCACCCAAAATAATAACAATTATAATTTAGTTTACAACAATTAACTTTGGTACTTTATTATTTTGGTTTACTTCTATAGCACAATTAAGTAACATATATACGACTGATTCAAAACGTCTACTCATTCGTTTGACAGTTGTTCTCTCGTTCTTGGCCTGGTTGTGTGTGTGTGTGTCTCGACACGTGTTGCCACAATAATTAAATCAGATCACGTATTTTGCAGGAAAATAACTAATTCAGAAGTAGGCAGCAACGCAGTTATGCTAAATAACAATGCCACTAGAGATTTTCCGCGTCACGCGTTTTTCACGTGTAATTTATTGGAGAATAACATAAAAATAAGAAAATTACAAAATATTGACAAAACTGTTACCAAAATTGAGTTTTTTCTAAAAATGCCGAATAAAGTTCCTAATTTCTTATAATAAAACCTTGTCTTATTATTCAACTCAATTTTGGGTCCACTTGGAGTCGTCGGATCGAGCCCAAATTTTACATGGAGCAGTGTGGCATAAAATGGAACCTTAAGGGCAGGTCTAGGGTACATACATTACCCTATGGCTATACATTACTATGGTAATGTATAGCCATAGGGGCCGATGGATTACTCTACACCTTACGTCATTGATGAATTTTACAGGCGATGAGCCTCAAAGTAATGGGTTCATTCTTACAATTATGCTTATTAAAAAATGCAAAGTAATGGGTTACTTTTTTGCAGATAGGGGGTAAAAAATAATTGATTACCCAAATGATAACAATAAGTGGTTAC
Source organism: Eustalomyia histrio (assembly GCA_949748255.1). Lineage (NCBI taxonomy): Eukaryota > Metazoa > Arthropoda > Insecta > Diptera > Anthomyiidae > Eustalomyia > Eustalomyia histrio. The sequence goes on along the minus strand of OX456523.1, from coordinate 81,269,376 downwards.
TTTGACTTATAATTTTTTAACTTTAACTTTAACTTTCAACTTAAAATCTTTAATTTTTCAAACAATTTTTGGCTTTTCTACACAAATTCAAATTAATAAAACACGTATGCTAGAGTTTCTGAAACTAAAAATGCTTGTAATTATCAATACCATTAGTTTTTAGATTTTACAGTAGTGTGCAATATAAATAAATGCATATCCCGTAGTCTAGAATAGAGACAAATATGTGGAATATATTGCAGCAAACGTCAAAATTATCTTATCTTCTGTGTGGATGACTCGATTTTGTAAATATTTATTGCCGGCATTTTATCTTGCAATAATTCTCCGGCAATATTCGTTATCAATTATTTCTTATTACGTAAAACCCATCTGTCATTTTCGTTTGACAATTATAAAAAAGACGACGCAAACAAATATCAAACAAAACATGATAAAATTTAAAAGAATTAAATAAATTTTAACAAATTATGAGAAAAACAAAAAAAAAAATTAACATAAGCTTGGCGATGAGCAACTTTGTGCCCTTATTCTGCCGACGCTTTGTACTTATTGCTAGGATTTTTTCTCTAATATAGATGGGATGAGATACAAATTATTTATCAAATATTGATTTTGCTACGCATGATTTCAATTGAATAGTAATTATTTTATGTTAAATTGTAATGCATTACGTAACCAAATGTCTGTAACTTATTACTTTATGTTTCAATTGAAATTGTTGTAATTTAAAATTCCTTTAAGTCAACTGAATATACTAATTTATATCTACTTAAGCTGAGTTAGGAGGTAAAACAACTGAATAATTTTTGCGGCGTACAAAAAAGTCGATTTGGACTTAATCGCCACATTTTTATTTAATATTAAAAAGAGTTTTTTTATTATTAAAAAACAATAACTTATATTATATTTCTTTTTTATATAACGTATTTATTTATATTACTTTTAAGTTTAATAATTATAGATTCCAAATTATTTAACTACTTTTATATTTTAAATATTTTTGTTTTTAATCGGCCTGAATATGGTTGTCGAATTTGGTTTTGCGTAAATTGGAAATTATAAAGATATTAAATTCTGATTATATTATATTTTTGTCATTCGATTTTTATTTATGATAAATTCAATTGTGAAATTTTTAAAAGTTGTGTTTTTGCTGAAAAGCAAATTCGACTTACTGTCGATTTCGACTACGACAACCGAATCAAGGCCTAATGTATCATAATTAACACTCTAACGATTATCGCACAGTTACAAATAACCACATTACATGCAATTTAAAACATACAATAAAATTATTTCTTTTTATTTGTATTTATTTTTATTGATTCTTTATTCAAAATCCTTTTATACAAAACTAATCTAATACAATCTTTATGTATATTTAATAATTTTTAAATAAATGTTTTTTACATACGTTATACTTTAGAACAAACAATTATAGAAATTTTATATAAATCTGAAACAATGATTTCTTATATAAAACTTTAATTAATTCAATATTTTCTTTCAAGCAACAAACCAAATACAAACATGACATATTTGTACATAACGCGTGGCAGTAGACGCTACTTGAAAATTGTTCTGTTTAAACATATTTTCAAAATTGAAAGGTACTGAACAAAGATTAAAAGAAAGGCTGTGGGCTTAACGAGCATTGGGTAAGTTTTAAAGTTTACAGTTCTAGTCCATATTGAAATTACTCTAATTTTGGTTTTATTTTAAACGTATTTGTAATTACTTTTTAATATTATTTTTAAATAAATACATAAATTTAAAAATAAACTAGATTGTTTTATTTCAAATAAAAGTTCCTTTCGTTTACTGAATAATTTGAACAAATTTATATTTATTGAATTCATTTATAATCAAAAGCCCAATATATTAACCAATTACCAAATAATCTGTAGTCATAGGGGCCCATGGATTACTTTACTGATAAATTTTACAGCCGATGATCGAAAAGGTAAGCCGTTACTTTAGAGCCATTTAAAACGTTATTAAATATAATGTGGTCATGATGGGAATTGAACTGAGAACTCAACCCACTGAGCTATAGACCGCCCCTTACATATATGAAGAAAATTATTTTTTCGAATTTATATCACTGCAAACGTTAAAATCATTTTGTTTGATGGCCTCAAGCTACTCTTCGTTTTTATTATTAGTAATTAGACTAACCCCAATTATTATAACTTGCCTCTATGTTAAGGTACATGTTAGTCAAAAGTAACTTTAGCTAAAGTGAGCAACAAAGTGACCTTTAACTATTTTTTGTTATCACAACTTCCTTATAAAATTAATTTTTTTGAAAATATGGCATTACCTTTGACAAATTAAAATGGTTCTTACAAATACTTAGTGGCAACCACGTACTTTTATTTATTTACTTACAACAAGGGAAAAATAAAATTTCTTTGAATTGTATAAAAAATAAAAATGTTTGTTGTAAAAAATTTACAATGTTGACGCCGAACACAGTAATAAATCAAACAACAAGGAAACGTCGAAAAACCACGGCAATTACACTACAGAGCAGAAAATACGGCAACTTCAAATGCATAAACCTTACGTTAAAGTTAAAGGTAAAATGAACTTAATTTTAGCTTATCGGTCACTTTTGGATTAAAGTATACTTATAATAACGAAAAACTAATAATCTGTCCGTTAACATCCTAATTTTAGCTATCGGCAAATTATAATAAAGGACCTAAAAATATTTTTTTTTTTTAATTTTTTATTCAAAATTATTTGAAACATGAATCTTAAACTAAAGCAGTTTAATAAACTACATATTAGTTTAATAGTGAAGTCTTTTTAAAAGTGGGATAATTCATATTAGCTGTGTTCCCTTACTTTCTGGGTAAAGTTCGGTAAAATGAGAGTAAGCACAAAATACTCTCATAAAATGACAAATTTACCCAAAAGTACGGGAACGCAAAAAACCACTTTACTAGCCCAAAAAAATGTCAAAATGCATCAGGGATGTCAAATTTTTAGGTGCAATAAGTGTAACACAACAAGTGAAAGCGTGCTAATGGAGAAATGCAAAAATTGAAATAAAAGACCCAAAAAAATATATTAAAATTGCCCACCGTTTACAGTGGCACGAAATTTCGAGATTTTGATATTTTCCTCTTTGAAAAAACACACATAGTTATTTCTAATAAATATATTTTTCTCATAATTTAATGTCTATGAGCTTTTTTTTCATTATTTTTTCAAAGTGGGGTATATAAAAATCTCGAGATTTCGTGCCAATGTAAAAGAGGGGGTTACAATTTTCAAAAAAAAGCAGTAAGAAAAATTAAAAAGTGCCGATCTGTCCCTTTTTTTATAAACAGAAAATATTTGCAATTTTCAAAAAGTAAAAAACCGCTTATTGTAACACGAAAAGAGCATCGCAGAAGTTCCTTAGTTTTATTTTTTACAATTATAAAACAGCTGTTTTTGTTTACCAACTGTTCTTTTGACAATTTACCCAAAGAAAAAGTTTGGGTAACTTTCGGTAAAAAGAGAAACACTAATACACTCTCAAAAACGCTCTCATTAACCCAATTTTCGAGTACGGGAACGCTTTTGGGTAAATTTGGGTAAGTTTGGGAACCCGCGGTAACGTACGGGAACAGACTTATTGTATTTTTTCAACACTTGAAAAAGAAATTGTTTCTCTGCTTCATTGTGTGTTAATTTATTAGTATAATCTGCAATGAATTTGGCACCTCTTTCAGTAGCATCGTTCACTACAGATTGGTTTTGACAAATTTGATAACTTTAAACGTAGTCAAATCTTTCATTTCAGTTCGATGGATCGCCTTGCAAAAATTTTAAGCGATCAAATAATTTTGTTTGACCCAGCAAAAAAAGACCTTGCCAAATAATGGGGTTTATAACGAGCAGTAACTGGTTGAAGTTTGTCTGATAAGTTCATCATTTTAACATAGGGATGTCATTGGAGGTAGTTTCCTACAACCTTCCGAGTAGGAAGTAAAAAAACTAGTTAATGGTAAGGTTAAAATAACTAGTTATAGGTAAGCAAAAATAACTGGTTGCAATTCATATAATAAAAACTGGTAGCTTGAAGGTAGTTAATAACTGGTTGCTTATAAGGGGCATAATAATACGTTACGTAAGGGGGTGCAAATAAGAGTGGTGTTGCAAAACCCTAACCATAGCATACCGGAAGAGAATGCTCCGCTCGTCTAGCTCAACGATGTCAAGGGAAGTAAGACCTGTAACTTTCAGCAGAGGGCCGAACAATAAAATTTCTAAAAAACACTTCTAAAACTAACAATTCAAACAATAAATAACGTAAACAATTCTAATAAAAAAACTAAACAATGGTGTTTTCTTTTATACACGGACGGATGAACATACCTACAATATTACAGACTGACAAAAAGATTTTAATGAGGACTCAAGGTATCAATGGTCCTACTAGCTGCCCACCCTGCCATTATAGCCTAATCCTAATTCCTCTAGACTATCCCACAAACAACACAGACATTGGTCACCCTACATACTTACGTTAACACACTTTCAAACTTTTAGCCAGACATGCTAATGTCTGTTAAATAAAAATAATTAAAATGTTGAATTATACAAATTAATTTTATTAACATGGAGGATACAAAATGAAAGAAAATAACTAAAATAATGAACCAAATAAATGTATAATTAAACTAAAAAAAACAAAAAACTGGTAATTTTAAAATTTATTACAACAGAAAAGAATTTAATTCTTAACAAAAAAAACTGCAGTAACTCCCAAAATAAATCTAAAAAAAAACCATTACTAAATTATGCTATCCAACTTTAACGGAGACCTATATCACGGCTTTCTCCAAAAAAAAATTTCGGGCTCACAAAAATGGACGTTACTTAACGGAATTAACCTAAAACCTAATATTACTCTAATCCTCCTAACAATATTCTTATTAAAAATTATATTAACTAAATGTTTAAAGCCTATTTATAAATTATATTTTTTCACTATACGCTATATCTTTATTATTCAGTTTAAAAAAATAACAACCCTTAAATAAAATATTTCGGTTGCCGTTGGAATACTTTCTTATTTCGATATATAATTTTTCACTTTCCTTTTAAAAAAATATCCTATGACTCACCAGCCAGCTACTTCATCGAATTCTCCTCCTGAATTGGTAATTCTGGCCAACACAAAACAAAGGTACCACAAAACAAGTAAAAAAAGGCTTAAATTCGGCTGTGCCGAATCTTTGAATACCCTCCACCAATATCCTAAGAAAAGTGTTTTCTACTGTTTTAGATACAAATAATGTAAAAAACTTTTGAAGTAAAATTATGGAGGTGAAAAAAGTTTTTTGAGGTGAAAAACTTTTTTGAGGTGAAAAACTTTTTTTGGATGCGAAAACGAGGTGAACAAATTTTTTGTGGTGAAAAAAAATTTTAGTGGTGAAAAAATTGTTTGAGATGAAAAATATTTAAGGTGAATACAAAATATTATTAATTTCTAAGCGACCGGTGAAAAATATGAGAAAATATATTATATACCAGTCGGTACTATGAAATTGTACTAAAATACACCAATTTGTATGGAAAATTTAGAGGTATTTTCACATTTTCACTCATAATTTTTTAACGGCTGGACCGATTTTGCTCATTTTCAATACCAAACTGCTCGGGAGGATGTAGAATAATCTGGGTAAAAATAGGCACCCCCGCTTGCGTCTTCGCGTCGTGATCGCCATTTCAACAGACAGACAGACGGACATCGTTAAATCGACTTAAAATTGCATAAGGATCACGAATATATATACTTTATGAAGTCTTAGACCTATATTTCGACATGTTACAAACGGAATGACAAACTGATATATACCCTCACCATATATAGTGGAGGGTATAAAAACGGCCTATGGCCGTTTGGATTATTCTCACAAGAGTACAACGGCTGGTGTTCTGCCTCACAAGTAATCTGTAGACAGTTTCTGTAACTTTTTGCAAGAAGTTTTCGCATCGAAAAGTATGAAACAAATAATTCCTTTGTTTCTCGATTTGTGAATAAAAAGTGTTTCTGTATTTCAATGCGAAAAGAGGCAACACTACTTAAGTTTTTATTGAAATATTCCAAGGCATCTGTCAAATACTAATACAAAAAACACAAACAAACAAAAAGCCGCGAACATCAACTAAAAAATTAACAATTTTATTTAAAAAAAAAGTTTTATAGTAAAAAAATAAATTAATATGTATGGTATTGAGATTGGATAGGTAATCAAAATATCTTTTTTTTCTTTTAACCCATTACGGCGAAAGAATTTTCATCTTCTGTTTAGTTTTTTAAAAAAAGGTATTTTAGGTTTATATATTAATATGAATTGAAAATAAAATTTATAGTCAAGTATTTAAATTTTAGTTTAAGGTAAATTTTTGAAGTTTTAGCTCTGTAAACAAAAAAATTATTAAGAAAATAATTGATAGTTTTTATATTTGAGGTCAATCTTAAAAAAATATCGGGCGTTTTTTTTCAGAAATATGGGCAATTTTTTGATAAATGAAAGGATTTGAAACTCCATCTAAAAGATATTTAACATTTGTATTTTTAATTAAGTTTTAATTTTTCTGTCACCAAAATGAACGATAAAGCCCAACTCTACACAAATCTCCCACCGTTTGAAATTGCGAGGAATTTTGACACTTGAAATGAAAAACTTTTCGCATTAAATCAGTGCTGTTCATTTGATGGGACAATTGTCCCCTGCTCAACTCACATGTATTCTTACGCTCTTGCTTTTAGTCGTCACTGAAACAGCGACGAGTGAACATGTGTAGTGGATGTATGCTGATTTTTTTTCAATGCACTGAAAAAAATTAATAGCAATGTACGAAAAATATTTTGTGATACTACAAGATCTATAAAAATCTTTAATAGACTTAATAAAAAAACCCATTTATTTAAAATAAATTTGAAATGTTTTGAAAAATTCGAGTCCGATCGTTCATTCATTTATTCCGATCAAATGTATTTGTTTTTCCTTCCGAAAATTGCATTTTTTTTTTAACAGAATAAGAATAAGAAATCCAAAATATTAAAGATATATTATTAATATGTAAATATAATGAAATCTTTAATATTGATTAAAAAAATATTCAACTTCTTGTTTTATACAATAAAAAAAGACACGCTTATGTATATATGTATTTCTTTTTTTCCTTTCAAAAATTTAATTTTTGTTTAATTTTTATTTCTTTAAAACAATTTTACACAAAACATCAACAGTTTCATATTTTCAATAAAAAATAAATTCATTCAGATACTAGCACTGCTATTAACCCATTGAACATTTCTTACAGTGCAATTCTCATTTTCTCACAAACACAACTACATTTTTATTTTTGAACAGCACTGCATTAAATGCTTACAGAAACACTTTTTCTCAAATTTTTCCAATAATTGTTGGAAAAAGCCTTACGTGACAGAAAGTTTTCACAAAAAAAAAGTTATAGAATCGTTCGTGTGAAAAAAAATTACATTTAGTATCAATTCATATTGTTTTTGTTTCATTTCGCACGTTTCATGCGAAAACTTTCTCGATCCGAAAGTTACAGAAACTGCGTACTGGTCGTCCTTAGCTTCCTTTGGATGTTCCTTGGGTCGGCGGCTTTGATCTGTCTTTTTTTGCAACAGTGTCCTTTTTTTATTATTATTTAAAATTAACTTTTATTTTAAATGATTTTCCGCACCAACACAAATTTCAACCGAACTTTGTTAAATCAAAACCAGGAATAATCAATCACGACATCATCTTAAAACCGTCATACCAATTTCACTCCAAAGAAAAACTCCACTTACTACTTCCATCGTCCGTTATCCTTAGCACTCAAACTTGTAAGCTAGATCTTATTTTTTTCCTATTACTCATTAACTTATTTTGATGAAAATGAGTATCATTTACGGTCACTTTACTCCAAACACCATTTGTAACCAATTTCAGGCTAAAATAGCCACATACATTTGGTCACAATTATCGTCCTATTTGTTATTATTCTAGTTTTTGCTATTATCCCTATTCTTATTCCTGTGCTTATTCTTGTTTTCATTATATCGTCAGCAGTGTGGCTGACAGTATGACAACAAATAAATTGTACAAACCGCTACAGTGGCTACATATAATGTGTTTATAAGGAAGAGGCTGAATAACTACACCATTTCCAATTTAATTTCAGAAAGTACCAACTATTTTCAGAAACTATTTATATAAAATAAGATATTAAGAATTTTATTTCAAAAATTAATATAATAATAACTGAAATTAAATTAATATATGTAAAATTAAATTGATAGAATCTGAAATGAAACTAATTACGTCTAAAATTAACTGATGAATCTGAAATTAAATTGAAAATTTCTTAAATTGTTATTATCTAAAACTAAATTGATAATTTCTACAAATAATTAATAATTACTGATATTAAATTGGAAATGGTGTATAAAGAAATAATATATAAATATTTATTATAAATATTATGATAAAAAACTTAAATAAATTCACAAAAAAATTAACTTATAGATTAGTTCATTCAAAATCGTATTGGAAAAATCTATTATTTTTTTATTTCTATTTCTATTAATTTTTTATTTGCTTTTAATTTGAATTGATTTTTGATAACAATTTGAAAAAAAAAATTTAAATAACAAAACCAAAAATAGATTTTAACTGCCAAAAATAAGTAGTTAAAACACATTATTAGTAACTCATTATTTTCGCATTGAATTTGATGTATTATGCAAGGAGCTGACATGGGATATCAATGGCGTATAACACATTATTAGTAAATCATTATTTTCACTTTAGAAGTAATGTAGTGGGCAGGGGTAGATCATTATTGGTAATGCCAAATGCAATGAGCCTGCTATTACTAAATTTTTCCTGGGGAATTTACAAAATCGCTCATATCTTTTTGTGAATCTGTTTCAAGGATATTTGTTGGATTAGCTATGATTCGCTTGCATTTTTCTTTATTTGCTTGAACATTAATTGTTTAACCAATTTTCTCTTAATATCAACACTAACATTAGGTGTGGACAAATACTATAAGCAGGGTTGGCAGCAATTCAACTGACAATCGTTACCCATAAAATATCGTTACTGAAATAGCTGAAAAATCTTTATTCTTAAAATAGCGTTACCGAAATTACCGAAATAATAGAAAATAGCGTTATCCTTAAAATAGCGTTACCGAAATAATAGAAAATATCGTCATCTATAAAATACCGTTACCGAAATAATAGAAAATAACTACCCTTTAAATACCGATAAATTTTTTATTACTTTAAAGTCGTATTGTTAACTTTGCGAAAACTTTTTGTATTGTCAACATTTTGGCAATACTTTTTTGAAGTAATGTCTACACAAGTTATGATCTAAATTACACAAAAACAACAATAAAAATATTTTCGTTGTTTGTTTGTGTATAATTTTCAATTGTTATATTGAATGTGAAGAAAAGGTGTTGGTTAAACTAAAGAAAAAACATAACATAAGCATTAAGGTGTTCAAAAATAAAAAAGTTCGAATTCACGAGCTCCACAACCCTACAAATATGCCATTATGGAAAAAATATGGTCTGCCAAAGAAAAGTTTTATTTAGAAGTAGAACATCGCCATTGAAGTTACAAAGTTGTACTTCTTCTATCCAATCTATATATTTTTGGGTATACATTGCGAATATAAAATCAAAATTAAATTCGAAGTCGCGATTTTCGCTTAAGTTTTATACCAGAAATGTTCGATTTTTATCAAGAAACTTTGTTATATTTACCTCTGCGCAAAATTTTTTTAAGTGAATGCCTTCTTATGTGAGACAAGATTTTTGTTAACAATTTAATTTTAGTACGCTAAATAAAAGCGAAAAATTAAAAAAGTCAAGTTGTAAGGATAACTATTATCCTTTCAAAAATAAAAAAACAATAACATATCTAATGAAAGCTCTTCATAAGTATATTGCGAAAGTACAACAAGTTGGATTTTCGATAACAATCTTTTTAGATAGGAAAAAAAATCAAGTTTTGTTGAATTTTAAAAAACCGCGCATAATTTAAAAACTACAAATTTGTTTTCAATTTTGATTGTAGATTCGTAATCTTCATAAAAATTTAGATCAGATTTGAGAAATTTGTTCATATAAGTCGTTAGTAAGTTGAATTTTTACTTACATATTTTCAGTAAATTTTGTTATTTTGACTAAAATATGTATTTTTATGCAAAAATTAAAAAAAAATTGCGACCAACTTTAAAGTTACTGAATTTTTTTAAATCTCATCTCATATTCCTTTACAACAAAGCGGCATATACTTGCTCTGTTGAAAGTTGGCATGCTACTGAATAAAATAATTTTATTTTTTGTGCTCTTAGCTGTGAGATTTGTTGACATTCGTTTTGTGTAGTTGTAAGCAGCCGATTGTGTTCGGCCTCTGTGTGCTATGAGTGCCGATCACTGGCTTACACTCATAATAATCCATGCTTAAAAATACAAAAATATTTTTCGTACAATATACAAATATTTTGTAAATAAATATTATTGTACAAAACTTTCGTATATCAGATTTGATAAATTTATAAATTTTGTAAATAATACAATGATTTCGTAAATTATTTTTAGTATAAAATTGTAACATCACAAAATTTTCGTACTCAGCTGATGGTAATAACTTTCTTAAGTTTACAAATTACGTAAATAATACAAATAAATATGTTTAGTATTTTTATGAAATTTCGTAAAATATAGAAAAAGAAATTTGCTACTATTTGCGATGCCATTTGAATATATTACAAAATTTTTCGTAATGTCAAAATAATCAAACCTTTGGAAAAATGAACCACAGTTTCTTTGTATTTTACCTATGGATAATTATGAGTGTTATTACTTTTTCTCATTTTTATTAATTTTTATAAATAAAACCAGATGTGAATGCCAATGCTACCAACATTTAATATAAAATTTGAGATGATTTGCTGAAAAGTAGCTTTTTTGTGTTGCCAGTAAGTTAAATTTATATTATTTTCCAACACTACAAATAAGAACATAACTACATAATCTGTAAACAAGGGTATAGGTTGCGAAAAGTTGGTTATTTTCTTTTAATGTATTTTGTTGTTGTTGATATAAGCATTTAATCACATTACCTGATAACCAGCCTACCGTGAACAACCTTACTAATTCTTAAAAGTTAACTTTTTGTGCTACCTCTAAATTTAAACGAATTTAGCTGAAACTTGATACAGAGAGTTTTTAGATATTTAGGAATAGTGACAGCATTGTGGAGATTGCGAATTCAAACTGATGTTTTTTTGGACAACTCTAATAAACATGTACTTAAATTTAATTTAAATAATTTATTTTAATCATTTGAAAATAAAATTATATGTTATAGAAAGTCTCTGTAAAATATAGGGTGGGCCATTTAAATTTGAATCGGCTATAAAAAAAAGTACTGATTATTTTGTTCAAATTTCTGCTTTTATTGAAAAGGTTGAACTATGTCATTTAAGAATAGAACACAATATCACTCATATGACTACCACGACTGGGCCATTTTGCTTCGAAAATGAGCAAGGAGCTGCAGTACAGTGCTTTGTTCCCATATAACGAGTGGACAAAAATAGAAGGAGTTATCGTAGCTTACTGGAATTTGGTACGTGATTTTAGTTGAGTTAATTAGAAGATAAACGAAATTTTAGGAAAATTGGTGCAAGGACACGCCTTCCTTTCATATATCCTGAAGTTTAAAAATGTAATAACATCTTCAAATTTGGTCAAAATATAACAAAAATTAATAATTGTTATTAAAACAAAGTTACTAACGTGCCTGCCAATTTTCATTTCAATCGAAGCAAATGACTCGCCTAACTGTCATATATCCTTTAAAAAAAAATTATAAATTGTTTAAAAGTTGTTTTGTAACTAAAAAGCCATTGGTATATCCTTTTTTCATTACAAACAATACCCCCTAAAATATTGTAATAATTTCAAATAGCGTTACCTCTAAAATACTGTTACTTTGCAGTCATTGAAATTTATTTTTAACACTAAAGTTGAATAAATTTTTTTTATAACCCTTAAAACACTAAAATTATCAAATATTCGTTACCGAATTACCGAACATTCGGCATTATTCGATTACCACGCAAAAAAAAACTATGTCGTTCGTATACCTAACTTAATAAATTTGAATTACTGTAAATAAAATGTTAATATCATAAAACAAAACAAGTACTGCCAGGGATGGAACTTTTTAAATAATACTCAAATTTAACCAAATTTAAAATCGATGGTACTTTTTATAAAATAATAATAAATATTAAGCTTCATTTAGATCGAAAAGTATTTTTTTTAATCTTGATTCCCATTTTTATAATTCTTTCTCTCTTCCTATTTATTTTAACATTTGTGTGTCTATTGTATAACTCTTTATTAACATATTAATTATTTTTAATATTTTTCAAAAGAAGGTATTGAAAAAAGTACTATCGTTTTTAATTTATTTATTTTTTTTTTGTTATTAATACTGGTAACACTATCAAATTACATCCTTCAATTTGTCTGTTACTGATGTATAAAATCAGTTGACAATTGACTTTATTATCAAAAGTTATTTTTAATACTGCTGTGTTGTTGCTCAAACTTTACATTTATAAGAAATAATAAGTTGTTTGTTTAATATTTTTTTGAAAATATTATAGAAACATTTCTTCAATTTTTTTATTGTTGAAATTATTTTTATACTGTTGTATATGTTTCCGAGAAATATTCCCTCAAAAATTTGGGTAAAATAATAAAAACAAAAATTTGTTTTTTTCTAATTAAAATATAATCACAAATTGACTTTATTTTTCTTCACAAAAAAAAAAGTACGTTGGGGCTTACAAGAGTAAGTGAGTTATAAAAAAAGAGAGAAATAAATGAAAAAAAGGATAGAAAACATAGCAAATAAAGATAAAACAAATAACATAGAAACAGCCCACTGAACAGACTCAGTAAGCTGTTTACATATGCGCATAAACATCCCGCCCTCCTTGCAATACTGCAACAAGGAAGGCTAAGGACAGTGCGGGTTAAAATTATGGGCTGAAAACAAAAATTCAATATAAAAGAAAAAAAAAATAACAATTTATATAAAATAAAAAGAAAATTAGATAAAATAAAAAAAATATATATATAAAAAAATATATATAAAAAAGAAAATAATAAAAATAACAAAAAAATAATAAAATAAATAAAAAATATATATATAATATGTGCTTTGTGCTGTTAGAGCCCCGGGATTGTCGTTGACCTGCGTTATGGCGGAATTTCTGCCGTTAGCCTTCTTGTGTCGGTGGAGAAGGGTATGGTGCTCAGACCTGCACTCAACGCATCTCTCCCTGCTGGTACACTTATCCTTCATATGGGAGTGGGCTTAACAATTAAAGCAATACCGGTAGCCTTACCGTGTTCCACCGCTCCCCCACCGACATCTTTCGGAACTTCAGACATTTCCTCAGTGCATGCTCTGATTTGCAGAGACGACAATCCCGGAGGCTGACGTCTCGCAAAGGTTTTGCCTCAGCGGGTGCCGAATTCTCTGGCGATTCTTCAGGGGAACGGTGTACCTCCAAACGACGGGACATTCTTAAAAAAGTAAGGGGTAAAAAGAAAAAAAAACACGAATTAGTGGTCTTCTGAATTGGGCAACAGAACAAGCTTCACTATAGGCCGGGTAAAAAATGCTAGAAGCTGTTCTTACATCTGCTATGCGGACCTTAGAGTCAGGTCCTACATAGGTTTTTACAATGCGACCTAGTCGCCATTCATTTGGGGGTAAATTATCCTGACGGATAACAACAAGATCACCAATCTCAAAATCTCTTTGTGGACATTTCCACTTTACACGTTTATGGAGTTCTTTGAGATATTCTTCCTTCCACCTTTGGGCAAACAGGTGGTGAAGAACTTTGAGTTTTTGCCACCTATTGGAAATGCTCAATGAGAGACCAGAATGAGGTCTCTCGAGTTTAGACAAGCCTCAATTCGGGTTAGCATCGTCGAAAATTCCTCAAAGGTAAATTTCTGCACTCCAGAAATTTTGAGTAAATGTGTTTTCACACTCTTTACACCGGCTTCCCACAAGCCGCCCATATGAGGGGTACCAGGGGGGATAAAATGCCATTCAACTGGCTGAAAACTGTTCCTTACAAGTAATTTGCGCTTCAAATCGGGTAAGAACTGTTTTCGTTCGATCTCGAGTAAATTTGCCGCACCAATAAAAGCTGTCCCATTGTCGGAATACAAATGTAACGGGCAGCCACGACGAGAGAAAAAACGAGCAAATGCTGCTAGAAAAGTGTCCGTCGACAAATCACCCGTTGCCTCCAAATGAATAGCTTTTGTGGCAAAGCACACAAAAACAAGGACATATCCTTTCGTAAGTCGGCAACCTCTACCAATGTACGATTTTATGTCGAATGGACCAGCGAAATCCAAGCCAGTATGGGTAAACGGTCTCGATAGAGACGTTCGGGGGCAAAGCAGCCATCATTTGCTGACCGGCTTTCTTTCTATAAATGGTACATTCTTTACAATTATGAATTACCGTACGAATCAGATTCTTTAATTTCGGAACCCAAAACTCACTTCTCACTAGACGGAGCATCAATGAATGTCCTCCATGAGCTGAGCACTTGTGAACATGTTCCACAAGCAAACGGGTAAAACGGGCCGAATAAGGCAGAATCTTCGGAAAACGCTCATCGTATGTCAGGCCTGCTGATCGTGCTAAACGACCGTTTATCCTGACAAAGCCATTCGAATCGATAAAAGGGTTTAATGTTAATAAAGTGCTCTTCGTACTTAAGGGGGTACCCTTTGATAATTGCGCATATTCAAGGATAAAATTTCGCTGACACACAAGAATCAAGCGATCACGGGTAAATTTCATTTCCGATTGGGATAAATCTGAAGTGTTATACAAACATTTCCGGGTTCTTAAGTATTGCAAACACCTGAACCAATACGAAATAATTCGCATTGCACGGGGTAAATCTGAAAAACGCTGAAGTATATCAAACGGTCTTTCGGTCTGAACTAAAAAAGATTGGATTTCCAAATGCTGATGATCAGTAAGAGAATTCTGGGGCCAATTCTCCTTCGGTCGTCTTAACCATGTAGGGCCGTGCCACCACAGAGAATTGTCGACCAAGTCTCGAGCAAGGATTCCACGACTTGCCAAATCGGCGGGGTTGTCCCTGGAATCGACATGAGACCAATTTTCAGTCCCAACTTTCTTTACTATCAAAGCCACTCTATTTTTTACAAAGGTTGGCCAATGGCACGGGGGTTTTTTGAGCCAAGATAAAACTATAGTAGAATCAGTACACAGATAAATCTTTCTCTTGTCTAGATTTAATTGACTACACAACGATTCTACCATGTTTGCCATCAAAGCCGCTCCAAAAGCTCCAAACGGGGTACAGTTTCGGATTTCACAGGAGCTACCTTTGTTTTTGACGCGAGTAAATGCGCCGTTATCTCATTCGAAGAGATATTTCGAACATAGAGTGCAGCACCATATACTTTTTCAGAGGCATCGGAAAACGCATGAAGTTCAATTTCATGCTCGGGGTGAAAATTAACCCATCTTGGAATGTTAATGTAATCATCGTCCCAATCTGTCTTGTCTTTCCAAATTTGCTGCATTATAATTTTTGCAACAATAATTTTTGGAGAGAGCCAACCGGCGGGGTCAAAAAGCTTAGCTATTTCCGACAAGACAGCACGCTTAGTCACAATGTCCCTCCCTGGCTGCGAAACCAGTTTAAAATAAAAAATGTCTTTATCAGCGTTCCATCGCAGCCCTAGGGTTTTAGTCGTACTAGCATCTGAAAATTTTAAGAAGTCTGCATCAAGCAGATTCTCACGGGGTAAATCTTCTAAGAGCCGAATGTGGTTGGCCGTCCACTTTCGCAGAACGAAACCACCCGAACCAAGAACTCGAGTAAGTTCATTACGCCTCTTAAAAGCGTCTTCTAGCTCATGTGAGCCAGCTAGTACGTCATCAACATACATTTGGGTTTTCAATTTCAGATGCTGCAGGATTTTGGGGTTCACAATCGTTTGCCAATTGGATAAGGGTTCGAATCGCTAGATACGGCGCACAGTTCACTCCGAAAGTGACCGTATTAAGCTCATAATCCTTTACATCGACTTCGGGATTTTCACGGAACAGTATCCGCTGAAATGGGGTTTGGTCGGGATGAATTAATATTTGGCAATACATTTTCTCAATGTCTGCATTAAAAACGTAACGAAAGAGTCGCCATTGCAGAATTAAGACCATAAGGTCTGCCTGTAACACAGGTCCGGGGTATAAAACATTGTTCAAACTTACGCCATTGGAGGAAGGACTTGAAGCATTAAATACTACTCTGAGTTTAGTAGTGACACTATCGGGTTTTAATACGGCGTGATGGGGTAAGTAATATGTAGTCGCATTTGGTTGAGGGGGGTGAACGGCTCTAATATGTCCCATTTCGAAATACTCGCTGATCACACTATCATAGTGTGATTTCAATTCGGGGTTCTTCAAAAGTCGAGTTTCATTTCGCATGAACTGGGACAAAGCACTGCTACGAGAATTTCCTAGAGACAACTCATTTAGAAATTCCCGGCAAAAAGGGAGTGATACTACATAGCGACCATCGGGGTTTCGATATGTGGTAGACTGGTAAAGTTCTTCACAAAATTCCTCGGCTTCGGAGAGCCGTGTTGCCTGAGGGACCTCCTCGAGTTCCCAAAAGCGAGCGAGTTGAGCGTTTAAATCAACCCGATTGCAGAATGATGCAACCGAATATAAGGGCTCTGATTGGAAAACTTCACCAGTCACTATCCAGCCGAACACAGTTCTTTGGGCGATCAGGTTGCAATCTGGATGAATTTTCACATCCGTGGTAAGAATTTTTGGATAAACGTTCCCTCCAAAAAGAATATTCATACGGGTACATTTGACATCGGTTATTGTTATATCGGGGAAATTAGAGCTTACCATACTAGAGAGAACACGAGGGCAACTGACCGGTTATTTTCTCAACAACATACGCCAATATCTCAATTTCAAAAGCGGGGTCGATCGGCGATTCGATCGTAAGTTTACACATGCTAGAGGATTTACCAGCTAAACAATCCATCATGCCAGTAACGTTAGTTGATGGCACGGCAAAAGTTGGAATAGCAAGCTTTCTTTGTAATCTCCTTGAGACAAAAGTAACCTGTGAGGCAGGGTCTACTAGCGCTCAAGTCGCACACTTGAGGTCGTTGACACGTACAATACAATTAGCCGATCCTAAAAGTACTGTTGAAGAAGGGTTCGAATTCAGATGTGCGGCGTACGTGTGTACATTTTGGGCCGCTACTGTAGTTAAAGGATTAACATTAAGAGCGGATTGAGTTTGAATGCCAGCTGGTCTTGGGTTTGTAGTGAGTGTGGGTTGGGGTGGAGCAACAGTTCTGCTGTTATGTCCCGGTTGTCCAACTTCTCTATGGAGCAGAGAGTGATGCTTCTGTTTGCAGACAGAACAAAGATAAACGCTTCTACAATTTTTTATTTCATGGGACATCGCTAGACAATTTGAACAGCACTTAAGTCTCTTCACTGTCGACATTCTCTCAACTACACTCTGGCTCAAAAAAGACGGGCATAGTCTTAAAGGGTGGAAACCCTGGCAAAGGTAACAACGACAAGCCGATGAAGTTGTGCCGGTTTTTGTCGCAAAACTATGAATTCCTCCCGAACCGTGAGATTTTTTTGAACTATTAAAACTCAAATTCTTTCGCGGGCTATTAAAAACTGTACTTTTATTCGAGTTAGTAACAGAGTTCGAGTGAAATCCTCTAATATCAGAAATCGATTCGAGTTCTGAAATGAGCTGTCAAAAAAGAGTCCATATCCTCCCACGTCGGAGTTTTCGGACAAAGTTTCTTTGACTGTTCCCATAGACTCAGAGTGTTCTCGGGTAACTTTGTAACGCAAATGTACACTAACATCACGTGATAAAATACTTCTGGGGTAACTTCGAGTAATGAAAGATTCGTTACACAATCGTTTATGGTTCGCTGTAAATTCTTTATGTTTTGACCAGTCTCTTGAGTAATTGGTTTAATACCTAAAAGAGTTCGAAGCTGTTCATTTATGAGTGCCCCTTTATTCTCATATGTGTCAACTAATTTTTTCCATGCTATTGCATAGCCATCATTAGTTAACGGAACAGTATGTATGGCGTCATGGTCATCTTTTGCCGTTTTTTGCAAAAGATAGTACAGTTTTTGTACAGGACTCAAACGGGAATTATTACCATACAAGGCAGAAAACATATCTCGGAAAGAGGGCCAGCTTTTATATCGCAAGGGGGTAAATGCATAATGGGCATTGAGTCATTGCCCAATTCCATGGCTCTTTCAGCCCGTGTAGCGGATTTTAAACGGCTCAAATTCTCTGTGATCATCGAAATGCCACGGACATGGGTGCTATAAGAAGCCATATACCTCGATTTAATTTCCACTATCTGGGGACCTTTCACGCGCTCCGCCTGAATCGATAAAGAATCGTATTCCGCCCGAACAGCTTCCCATAAACGGGTAAGTTCCTTTTCGTGACTACTCAAGGATCCAATAGTGTGATCCGCTACGGGTATAATGGATATAAAAGCCTCGAATTCAGCCAAGCGATCGGCATTTCGAATCAAAGTGGCCAAATCCATTTTCGATCTAATGTTGTAAGAGTGAATCACGAAAAGAAATGTCGAACAAATTTAAAAAAAAGTATAGTAATTTTTCAAAAATTACTAATAAAATCGATCTAGTTCACAAAAAAGGGTTTCAAATTATAAAAAATTTAGGTTTATTTTCTAAAATAATAAAATAAAAATGACTTTGCTTCACTAAAACTAGCAAAATTTAAAAAACTATAGTAATTTTTCAAAAAAAAATTTTAGAGTAAATAGAGTAAAATTTCAAAAGATCCGGGTAAAATTTGCAATTATATATTAAAAACTTCAGTTTTAGAAAAATCTTACTTTTCCAATCGTGTAAAAGCACCTTTGCATGTAATTTCACTAGTGTTGCTCAAAAAATAACACGGGTATCACGAAACGGGTAAACGAATAAAAATTTATTTTTAAAATATTAATTAATATTTTAAAAAATAAGGGTAAATAAAATATAAAATGCACAAATTTATTGGTTACACGGGTTCTGATAGGAAAAAATGCACACAATAACCGGTTTATTCGAATAATTAAAAAAAGCAGCACTAGTGTCTTGTGTGTGACAATATAAAAAAAAGAAAAAACAACCACAAAATCTAAATGAGTAACAACTAGCGGTATTCTCTTAATTAATGGAGCACACGCGAATAAAATAAATGCACTGAGTAAAAAATATTTATTAAAATATGTAAAAAAAATGTAGTGAACTTCTTTTCTTTTTGTTTTGCCGTCGGGATTTTCTATATTTTTTGAAAAAAAATTTTTTTTTAAAGGATTTTACACGGGCAATTTTTTATGTATTCCTTTACTTGTGGTTATGTTTTTTTTGTTTAACACACTTTTTATATATTGTCACACAACTTGTTTTTTTTTAATTTTTATTCACTTAAAAAAAACACGTACCTTAAAGTTAATAGGGTTTATTATAAGAAATATAGGGTTGGTTTTGCCAAAATTTAAAAACACAAATCCAATGGTATCCAAAACAAGTAAAAAAGGGCTAAATTTGGCCGTGCCGAATCTTTGAATACCCTCCACCAATATCCTAAATCCATGCCTAGGTCGCATGACCCTGTATTTGGCTTTCAGTTGTCTTAGTAACCACTGATATGAGATTTAATACATATTTAAGCTGTCACTAGCAGACTTATTTCAAAATACTAAAGTCAATTTTTGAAATGTTCGACGTGATAAAAGCATTTGTTTCACATTTTCTGTAAAAAAAACAAATTTTCATCGATCAAAATGGTATTTTTTCGTTAAATTTGTATAATTTTGAAGTATTGAGGCATTGGAAAATCCATATTTATGTTAATTCTTTCTTTCAAAAAAATAAATACACATACGAAAAATTGCAATACTGTGCTCTTGAACATCTAAATGAATATTGATTTAGAAAATTAAAGTATAATATACACATAAAACATATATTTTGCATAGCTTTTGGCAAACATTTTTTTATGTTACGAAATAGAAAATCAATAATACCCTGTTGTGTATTGTAGCAGAATATGCCTAACAGATGCACCACCTATTGGGAAATAGTTTCAACTAATGTTCTTTCTTTAACAAATTAATGTCTTTGATTTATGTAACAGAACTTTTGTTATTTAGCTTTAGTAATGTTATTTACAGAGGTCTGCTCTGTTTGCGACTTTAACATTTTTACTTACATATAGATACAGAAAAATTGTACCAATTTGTATGGAAAATTTAGAGGTATCTTCACATTTTCACTCATAACTTTTGAACCGCTTGACCGATTGTGCTCATTTTAAATACCAAACTGCTCGGGAGGATGTTTAATAATCTGGGTAAAAATAGGCAACCCGCTTGCGTCTTCGCGTCGTGATCGCCATTTCAACCGACAGACAGACAGACGGACAGACAGACGGACATCGCTAAATCGACTTAAAATTGCATAAGGATCACTAATATATATACTTTATGGGGTCTTAAACCTATATTTCGACATATTACAAACGGAATGACAAACTGATATATACCCTCACCATATATGGTGGAGGGTATAAAAACAAAATGGGGGGTTGATTTATAAAGTTGGGTTCTTTCTGAAAAGAAATATTTCCGTGAATATATTTCAAGGACTCGGGGGTTGGCTATCCGGTTCGAAGGACCAAAAAATGTTTCCGAGAAATATTCCCTCAGAAATTTGGGTAAAATAATAAAAACAAAAATTAGTTTTTTTCTAATTAAAATATAATCACAAATTGACTTTATTTTTCTTCACAAAAAATACGTACGTACCGTTGGGGTTTACAAGAGTAAGTGAGTTATAAAAAAAAGAGAGAAATAAATGAAAAAAAAAGGATTGAAAACATAGCAAATAAAGATAAAACAAATAACATAGAAACAGCCCACTGAACAGACTCAGTAAGCTGTTTACATATGCGCATAAACAGTATAAAAAAATTAAAATTAACATTAAAATTCAAAGCCAGAAACAAAATTTGTTAAAGGTTTATATTAAAAATTATATTTTAAGTTTGATAAAAATAAACTATAGAATTAAAAAACCAAACACCAAATAATTTTATTAAAAAAAATGTTCATATTCTTTGTGAAACAACTAAAACTAAAGATATCACGAATATTCGGTCCCAATTCGGCATGTTTTGGCTATTTACCGAATATTGCTACTATTCATCCTAATACCGAATGTTACCACTATTTCGCCGAATTATTTGTTTTATAAAAATGTGCTAAAATTAATGATTTATATTTAAAAGAATTCGAAGCAAGTCCGACTTATTAAGAAAAGGTTTTCTATTAGCGAAAATGAAGTGCTATAGTTGAAAAACGTTTGTTTCCTGCCTAAGTGTAATCTTTTTATTAAAAAAGTTATGAATATGCAATTTTTATTCGGAATATGGTCCTTTTTTTATTCGGCCGAATATTCGGTATTCGGTTCAAACCGAATTTTTGGTATTTTGAATATATATTATTCATGATTGTTATGAATTAATTTCGAATATTTTATATTAAAAACGTTGAAACAATTATTTAACGTTGTTTGGAAATTAGAGTTGAATTTTTGTTATTAATCAACCCTGTGGTTACTCGATATGAGTATTCACAGCGGTAATCGTTTGGCTGCATAAGTGGCCGCCATTTCCTTATTTTATTAAATACCAGAAAACGGTAGAATAGAGTAAGACATTTTATATTTTTGTTGGTCTTTTTTAATATTATAACCTTATATTATATGTTATTTTTTAGATAATAAAACGCCATATAAGCATCAAAACTGATGCTATCGAAGTAAAAATTTCGTTTCATTATCGTTCAATAGCCGTGTTACTGCCGTAACAGAAAATTTAAAACAACTGTATGACAATTATTCTGTCTCTCTTTCTTGCGTCTGATTTTCGAATTCGTCAGCTTATTATTGGTTTGGCCCACTCACCATTTTTGTAATAATAGAGGCGAATGGATTATATATAATATCAATATCCTCTTTCTAATTCTGAAACCCGTTTTTCGATATCTGGCATCATAACTGAGATAACTAATATCAACTTTGATATAAAATTAAGAATGAAAACCATTTTCATTGTTTTTCTTTTAAATCTTTGGGCAAACTAATAATAAGCTGACGTTTAATTAAATGTGTTTTGTGAGTGTGTTTATTTGCTTATACATTTCACAGATCATATAAATGTGAAACTTTGTTGTATGTTTTGTTCTTTTGAATACTGAGATAAAATTAAAAAAATATATTAATCATGTGCAAAAATGTTATAAAAACATAAAACAGTTTTTGTTATTACAATATGTAACCCAAGTATAAAATTTGTTGTGAGTTTGTACTAAGTTTATGAAACAACAATTTTAGTAAATACAGTCATGTTGCACTTCTATGGTATCTTTTTGATATTTTTGGCGATCATATGTTTTAAAACATGCTGTGTAGTTGTTCACTTTTACACATTATGTTTTTGTATACATTGTTTTTAAATCTCTTTCTCGCCTAGGACATGAAATACAACAACAACCCTCACCATACGGTTTTGGATCACTCGTTTGACAGCTGTCACTTTTGACATTACTGTGTACCCTGTGGCGCTGGTCATAATTCAATGAAATGCAAGAAAAAACGTCAATGTGGGTTGATGAATTGTGCCAAAAATCACAATCGATTATTGCACAAAGGTGTAAAATTAAATGAAAATGAAAACATGGTTGAGCGTGAAAGTAGCAACACAGTTGGTTGTCAAAATGGCAACACATTTGAACGTAAAGATAACAACAACAAAAAGGAAAACAAACGTGGAGAGTAATAAGGGTTCTGTAAATACGATTTTTGAAGATTCTTTGGAGGAGGAAACGCTATTTAAATATTTGCCAGTAGAATTGACAGGTCCGAAGGGTACAATAAAAGTTGTGGCTTTTATTGATGAGGATTCTATAATAACTCTTTTGGAAGATGAAGTTGCAAATATAATCGGACTAAAGGGAATGCCAAATAGCTTACGCCTTGGTTGGATAAAGGGTAGAACAAGTAACGAAACGTCGAAAAAGGTGAATCTGGGGATCAATAGGGTTGGTAAAAATAATTCTAGTTTCCAAATGAGAAATGTGTGGACTACAATGAATTGCCTCCGCAAAATCTGCAGTTTGATAAACTCAAGAGAAGATTTCCCATTCTAACCGAAATTGTTATTGAGGATAATTTAGATGCTCGACCGAAAATGCTAATATGTCTACCTCACATAAGTCTCGTTCGCCCATCTAAGGTTTTGAATTTGGACGGATGTTTTGCCTTACATCAAACGAGTTTGGGTAATATAATATTTGGATCGAATGAGGACTCGACTGAAGCCACAGTATGTAAAATCGAAGCGGATATTTTAAATAATATTTATGAACAAGTTTTAGATTATTTTACACTGGAGAATTTGGAAATTCGAATATTGGAACCAGTGGTGTCACGTGACGACAACGGGCTGAAGAAATGCTTTATAATACTACGGTAAAAAAGGGCCTTTATTTCGAAACTGGTCTTCTATGGAAACGTGATAATTATGAAGCCAGGGAAAGTTACCCGATGGCATTGAAACGTCTATATAATATGGAAGCCAAAATGAACAACGGCGAAAGTTAAGCTAAATGGTATACATTTAAAATAAACGATTGTGTCGCCAAATCCTGTGCTAGAAAATTATTGCCGGAAGAAGCTGCAATTAAAAGTGGCCGTACTTGTTATTTGCCGCATTTTGTTGTTACGAATATGAACAAAGGGAACAAGCGGCGCCTTGTTTTTGATGCTGCCGCTTGTGTGGATGGTGAATATAGGTGTTTGTGCCGACATAAGGAAATGTTCCATCGCGTCAGAAGATCAGACGGCTCAGCGTTTTTTATGGCGATATGGTCGGTCCAATAGACGGCCGGATGAATACGTTATGCAGGTTATGATATTTGGGTTTGTCAGTTCCCCATGCTCAGCCCAATTTGTTAAGAATCTTAACGCCGATATTTACAAGGAAACCCATCCTAAAGCCTATCGGGCAATTGTTGATAGTCATTACGTCGATGATTATGTCGACAGTTTCGATGAAGTGAACGAGGCCATTATCGTCACAAAGGATGTGGTTAATATTCATCGCCAAGCCGGTTTCGAATTAAGAGGATTCGTGTCAAATTCTGGCCGCCATAAACGAAGGCGAATTCGTAAATGATGACTTAGTTTTGGCGAATTTATGCGAAAACGAGTCTAGTGCCGAAAAGGTTTTGGGAATGCGTTGGAGGCAGTCCGTTGATAGTTTTTGCTTTGTTTTAAAGTTCACGAAAGTTCCAACTGCCGTCTTAAGTGGAGATCGTAAACCAACGAAAAGTGAGATGCTGGGCTTGACAATGTCGATGTTTGATCCATTCGGTTTTCTGGCGAACGTAATTATAAAATCTAAAATTCTACTGCAGGAGTTTTGGAGGAGCAAAGTTGACTGGGATTCTGCCATTCGAGATGAAATTTATGCAGAATGGTATAAATGGTATAAGAGCCTTTACGACACACATGAGATTAAAGTTTCCAGATGCTATGGTCAAAATTTTTTTGGTGCTGGAACAGTAGTGGACTTGCACATTTTTGTGGATGCAAGTGAGGTGGCTTTCGCAGCAGTTGCCTATCGGAGGATATGTTACAATGGTGATGTTAAAGTCGTTTTTATTGCGGGAAAGTCCAGATGCGCGCCGTTGAAGCCACTTTCCATTCCTCGTCTTGGCTGCAGGGCTTGGTGTAAGACTAAGGCAATCAATAATATCCTGTCACGATATAAAGCCAAGAGACATAACTTTTTGGTCGGACTCTAAGACCGTAGTAAAATGGATTCACTCTGATTGTAGAACCTATAAACAATTTGTTGCTCACCGAATCGCAGAGATACTGGAGTTGTCCGAAGTAAAACATTGGCCATGGGTGCCTGGTGAATTTAATCCTGCAGACGAGGCAACGAGGCCACGGAATTTTTCCAATACCTTTTTACAATCCCGCTGGCTAAATGGTCAAGCATTTTTACGCGATGAAAAGAAGAGCTGGCCAGATCTTTCAAACGATATTGACAAACATGAGTGCCAACAGGAAAAAAGATCAAAATTTGTTTTTGTCATCGATAGGGATTCATTTGTTCCATTCGAAAAGTATTATTGCTTTAATAAATTGGTTAGAACTATGTGTTGGGTCCTACGTGCGGTAAAAATATTTAAGTCTTATGGCACATCAATAATGCCACTTGTGTTGTTCGTAGTACAAAGGAACCTATTATATTGCCAAAGAAGCACATACTGACCATGCTCATTGTTAAACAACATCATGCAAATTTCAGGCACCAGAACCAGGAATTGATATGCGCCGCCATCAGAGTAAAGTTTTGGATACCATGCCTGCGGCAATTAGTAAGGTCTGCGAAAAGAAATTGTCAAGTTTGTAAAAATATGTTTGCTGTGCCCAGAACATCCTTAATGGGATAACATCCAGAGGATAGGCTGACCCCCATTTTGTGAGAGGATTTTCTTATACTGGCATAGATTATATTAGCCCATTTTTTGTTTCTGTAGGCCGCCGAAGTGAGAAGAGATACGTAGCTATTTTTACCTGTCTAACAATTAGTGCAGTTCACCTTGAGATTGCTAAGGATTTATCGACGGATGCAGTGATTAACCGAAGACGGCTGCCTATAAGAATAAAAAGTGACAGCGGCACTAACTTTGTGGGGCAAACAAGGAGAGATTTATTAGGCAAAATTGGCGGACGAAAGTGCACAACGGGGTATAAAATGGGTGTTTAACACGGCAAATCCATCGGCAGGGGGCGCATGGGAACGAATGGTGCGTTCAGTTAAAAATGTTTTAGCTTTTACATTAAAAGAAAAGGCTCCTCAAGTTGAGACCTTCTACAGTCTTCTTATAGAAAAGGAAAATTTAATAAATTCGCGACCATTAACACATCTTCCAATAGAGAACTTTGAATCTGAACCTTTAACACCCAACCATTTTTTGATTGGATGTCCAAATATACTACAAACGCCTGGTGTACCTGATAAGGTTTGTCTAAAGAGGCAATGGCAAATATTACAGCAGTTAAAACAAACATTTTGGAAGAGATGGATATTAGAGTATCTCCCTTAGTTGACCCGCCGAATAAAGTGGCACCAACCAGTTAAACCTATCCAGGTTGGTGATGTAGTTATACTATGTGATGATAATGAAACGCGTGGTCAATGGAAACGAGGTTTGGTTGAGGAGGTGTTCCCGGCAGCAGATGGGCAGGTACGCTCGGCGGTGGTAAGAACAACGATGGGCAAATTAAGACGACCAGCATCGAAGTTGGCAGTATTCGACGTTGATGGGTATCTCCCTGATCGACACACGGGGGGGGGGGGCGGGATGTTATGAATTAATTTCGAATATTTTATATTTAAAACGTTGAAACAATTATTTAACACTGTTTCGAAATTAGAGTTGAATTTTTTAGTTTATTTTTGTTATTAATCAACCCTGTGGTTACTCGATATGAGTATTCACAGCGGTAATCGTTTGACCGCCATTTCCTTATTTTATTAAATACCAGAAAACTATAGAATAGAGTAAGACATTTTATATTTTTGTTGGTCTTTTTTAATATTATAACCTTATATTATATTGTTACGATTTTACCCTTTATAAAATCGTTGATTTATTTACCTTTTAAATAAATCGAGTTCTTTCTATATTGCAAATAATAAACACTGTTTAAAATTATTTATAGCTCTATTTATTTATAACAGTCACTAAAAATTACAGAAAAACACTTTAATAGCACACTTTATTTACACGATATAGATAGACTAAACGTTAGCCACACTTTAGTTCTTCACACTATGCGTTTTACTTATGAACTGAACTACTGCGTCACCAAATACCCGTGTTTATATGAGTAGTCAGGTATTCTAGTTATTTCCAGTTTATTACGACACTAGATGTTTCCAGCTGTCAAAATTCGCGTGAAGAAATTTTTAGTTGTGGAAAGCTATTCCTTTTCCATAGTTGGCTAGTCGTTCTAGATGAACAACCTTCATTTTGGACCTTGGGCTCTGATCTTTCTGTATTCTGTATACATCATTCAACGTTTTAATTACTCTATAGGGCCCATCCCAATGCGTTTGTAGTTTAGGAGATAATCCTTTCTTTCGTTGCGGGTTAAATAGCAGAACCAGCTGACCCTCATTAAATCCTTCAGAATTTGCTGCCCTATCGTACCTCGCCTTTATCTTATCGCTTACTATTTTAATTCGATTGCGCACGAACTCATGAAGCTCGTTAAGGTCTTCTTGTTCCCGGGAAGCGTTATCGTTGTCTTTATCTATAGCGGCGGGCTTAACACCAAATTCTAAATCGCCTGGCAATTTAAGTTCCGTTCCGAAAATAATTTTCGCAGGTGTCCGGAAGTTGGAATCGTGAACAGCCGATCTATATGCCAGCAGAATTTTTGGGATGTGTTCGTCCCAGTCCTTCTGATGAGTACTGACCACTTTTCTTAAGTATTCCTCTAAAGTGCGATTGAATCTTTCGACCATACCATCAGATTGCGGATGCGACGGGGTGGTTCTTGTTTTTCTTATTCCATACAACTCACACATTTTCTTGAAAATAGCAGATTCAAAATTCCTTCCCTGGTCAGAGTGTAATTCTAATGAAACACCGTAGCGGCACACCCAGTTGTTCACAAATGCGTTTATTATCGTTCTGGCTTTCTGGTTCGGTATAGCGTACACCTCAGGCCATTTACTGAAATAGTCGATCACAACAAGAACGTGCCTGCAACATCCATTGCTATCCCCTCAAATGGGGCACCCGAGTTATATTGTTGAAGTTGCCCAGGACTTCGTCTTACTGGTCCTTTAGCTGCGATGCATTGCGTAGCCACCTGAGTGCAGAATGGTCGGTTCTTAGTTGAACGTGCTGACCATACAGATACTTGTAGTAGTGCTTTACACATTCTACCGCCGCCAAGAGTTCCCGTCGCGTTACGCAGTAGTTTATTTCAGGCTTCGAAAGTACTTGACTGTAATAGCCTATGACTTTTTCGGTTCCATTGATAACCTGCGAAAGCACAGCTCCTATTCCGTATCCGCTTGCATCGCTATCCAGCACAAATTTTTCCCCGGCCATAGGATATCCAAGAATCGGTGCCGTACATAATACCTCCTTGAGCCCTAGGAATGCTTGTTCTTGAGCTTTACCCCAATGAAATGGTCGCGCCTTCTTAAGAGCTAACTATATTATACTTTTGCTAGCTTAAGCAAATGTGCGAATACATGTAATCAAATATGTATGACTTTATTGTACTTAACAAACTTTTCGTTAAGTTTCGTCAAGTGTCATTTGCTTAAGCAAACAGCGAAACTGACCGCACTTTACTTAAGGAGTCATGTGTTTTTAGAAAAACTGTTTATGAAAAAAAAAAAACAAATTGCAATTTACGCGGAAAACATTTTTATAGAAAATTTAATTGAAAATGTTAAAGAACAAACGTGCATGTATAGAGCAATTCCATATGAAAACGATCAAAATTGGCAAATTTTTGGACGACCCCTCTCCGATTTTAAAATAAATAGTCTCAATCGATTGCCCAGCAAAAAATAATGTACCTACATATTTTTTTTTTTATAGTGACTGGTTTAGTGGTGGTGTACACCACTGTCATGTGACAAAATTGAAGAATTCTTCATAAGGGACCTCATTGAAAGTTGTTTAAAAAGAGGTATTGAATCAGGCTTTAATTGAAAAATAAAATTTTCCTAATTTTTCTCAGAAATTTACCTTTTTTCCCATGAAAATTAAATTTTCCGATTTTCCACAGAAGCTCCTAAATTTTCCGGCTAATTTTATTTTTTTTGCAGCAATAAAAAAATGGGCCCCGACTCCTTGTTTGGACAGGAGAAGAGCATTTAAGAGACCACCTTGTTTTCATTGTTTTTATATTTTTTATAATTGAATTATTTTTAATTATTTAACATTATTTTATTTTATTATTAAAAATACATTTTAAAAATTATTTTACAGTTAAAAATACATTTATGAAGAAAAAATCTTTCTTATTTTGCTGCTTATACTTAATTACAATATTAATTAAAAATTTCAATTGTCTTGGCATCATTATAAAATTAAAGTAACTTTAGATTTAGCACGTCGGCAGACGAAGAGTACCGCTTTACATTAATTGACATATCAGAAATATTTGGTATGAAGCAATGAAACTTTTGCGTTCCAGTTATAGTTTTGACATTATTATATCTGTTTTGAAGTCGTCGCTCCATGGCATCGTGTTCTTTTTGAGTGCATAAAACTGTGTTAATGGCAATTTCCTTGCTTTGAATCCACGAAAACAAATGTTGTACATTAAAGATCTGGTCAGTATATGGCCTTTGCAAACTTGCCTTAGTCGCCATGCGTTTTAGGGTTCCCCCTAACGCATCGCATGGGCCCTTACCGTGGGACGTCGCAAAAAAGTGCCACTCGACCTTGCAGTTTTGTTCTTCTTCAATTATGCAAAGATTGTAAAAATATTTTTTATTCTTGTACTGAGAAGCCGCGCCGTCTGAGAAAAACGTTACTTTGTCGATTGCATCGAATTTTGATCTTAATAATTCAAACAGTTTCATTTGAAATAAATAAACGGACACATAATTATGAGCTAAACTCTCCGCGACAACAACAAGGCTTACGGTCTGTAGTTCGTTATCTTCGTTTTTGAAATAAATGCAAAAAGGATGCACCGTGCACTGGTCGTTTGCCCAGTGATAAGCCTGAATTTCATCCTGAACGAGAAAAGTGTAATTCTCGGCAAAGTCGCTTATCACAATGAATTCATTTTGGGCTAATTTCTCCTTACTTTCCTTTAGAAATTTCGATTGCATCTCGGATATGAAATGGTGCGCCTTCAGTTCATTCAACTTGAATCCGAATTCCTCGATGAATTCCGGAATCTGCTTTACCACGGTCTCAAGGGAACATCTGCCGCTGCTAATTATCCACTGTTTGAAATGCACCTCCTGAATTAACAGCTGTTCAAACTTTTCCGCCAAATATTGCTCTAGCTCGTCAATCTTCGGACAATTGTCGCATTTGGACAGATGACAATTTTCCGTGGGGTATGCGCACAACGACTTCGACAGGAGGTGCCTATATGTTTCAATTTCACCGTGAAATACTTTCAATTTCTTGCATGGAAAGAACATTAATTTGATGTTTTGATGAAACATGCAAACGCAGACTGAATGCGTTCCGTGCCTGTCTAATGCCAGCACGCATTCTTTTGGTCGTAGGATGGCAAACTTAGAAAATCCCACTTTTTCTGCTGGGTATTTCTCTTTGAACTGATGGTATGCTTCGGATAGATTACATAATAATAATCTGCGCTGCTTGTGTACTTTTTCTCCATCTTCACGTGTGATAACATAGTCACGTGTACCTGGGCAGGCGCGGCTGTTGTCATCATTGCAATGAATCAATTTCACCGTTGCTTCGCTGAGGGTCCTTGAGCCAAATTTCTTGGTGGGAGTCGCCAATATGCCCTTCTGTCGAACTAATTCTTTGCTTCTTCTCGCGATGTAAAAAGATGTTTGAAACTGTTCAGAAATCTTGCGTATAGACCATGATTGAGGCAGCACAGATGAAATGAGATATTTCTCCGGAAAAGTGGTCGCTAAATTGAATTTTCTTTTCAACTGCTCAATCATTTGTTTGCCGTCATCAACGTCATCTGCTTGACTGCATTCGTTATCAGAGCCTTCATCAAATATTTTCGCGATTGCACTCATAACCTTGCCTTTTTTATCTTTCCTGTATTTTTCACTTCGCAACTTTCTTTTTCTAATAGGAGTTTCACCTAAAGTGATAATAGCCTCATTCAAAGGACTCAAAGACATATTGACCATCGGAATGTCTGCCTCACTATCAGATGAAACATTTTGTTCAATTGTCATTTCACTCTCGGATTGTGGTTGCATTTGTTTCAATGCATTTGCTTGTTGAGACAAATCGATTTTACACTTGGGGCAAATGAATTGTGCTTCTTCACCGTATTGTATATTTAATTCATTCATGTATCGCTTCGAAACACCAGTTAATTTTTATACTTATATCTTTTTCGAACGATGTCCACTCTTGTTAAACGGATTGCAGCAAAATTTATTCATTTTACTTTAAATTGTCTTTACAGCTTCACTCTTTACTTTACAAAAAAAAACACTTTCACGTTTAGTATTCAACTGAAATTTGACTCAGAGTGTGTGAAGTATTTATATTTATTTTTTGGTAAAAGATAGGTAAAAAAAATAAGCGATATTTGCTTTTCTTTAATAGGAAAATTTGCGTGAACTACTGGTCATAAAATGTTTTTTAAAGAGGGACTTAATTGGTTACTGAAAATAAGCCGACCACAGGTCATAAAATGTTTTGTAAATTTTTAAAATTACCAGGTAATAAATATTTCGTCATATTTATGGAAAATCCGTGTTTTATGACTTGTTTCTGCACGTGTCATTTTAGCCGAAATATTTATTACCTGGTAATTTAAAAAATTTACAAAACATTTTATGACCTGTAGCCTCAGTCGGGTTTGGTGTGCCATTACATGCCACTGCTGCTATTATCCATGAATTTATGGCCGATCTTGTGAAGGCAGGCAGACCATATTCACTACACACTCAACTTGGGGCTCTTAAAAAAAAATTGATTTTTTCTTCATAAATGTATTTTTAACTGTAAAATAATTTTTAAAATGTATTTTTAATAATAAAATAAAATAATGTTAAATAATTAAAAATAATTCAATTATAAAAAATATAAAAACAATGAGAACAAGGTGGTCTCTTAAATGCTCTTCTGTCCAAACAAGGAGTCGGGGCCCATTTTTTTATTGCTGATTCTTAAAGCAAAAATTATGAGGAATCCAAAAAAAATAAAATTAGCCGGAAAATTTAGGAGCTTCTGTGGAAAATCGGAAAATTTAATTTTCATGGGAAAATTTAATTTTCATGGGAAAAAAGGTAAATTTCTGAGAAAAATTAGGAAAATTTTATTTTTCAATTAAAGCCTGATTCAATACCTT
This sequence comes from Eustalomyia histrio, assembly GCA_949748255.1. Taxonomy (NCBI): domain Eukaryota; kingdom Metazoa; phylum Arthropoda; class Insecta; order Diptera; family Anthomyiidae; genus Eustalomyia; species Eustalomyia histrio. Next base: position 81,236,985 of record OX456523.1, on the reverse strand, counting down.
TCCAACGAGCTATCACTCGTTGCGATCGCTTTAGTAGTTTTTTTTAAACAACTTTCAATGAGGTCCCTTATGAAGAATTCTTCAATTTTGTCACATGACAGTGGTGTACACCACCACTAAACCAGTCACTATAAAAAAAAAAAAATATGTAGGTACATTATTTTTTGCTGGGCAATCGATTGAGACTATTTATTTTAAAATCGGAGAGGGGTCGTCCAAAAGGTGATCGCTTTCATATGAATTGCTCTATAACAAAAGGGGTGGGTTTTGTATTTGTTTTTTGATTGAGATGCAAGCATTGTTGCATTTTTTAGTACTTTTTTATTTATGTTGTCATTTGATTCTTTAAATTATTTAAAATTTATATATATTTACTTGTTAATTGTAAAATATTTATAAATTGCATACATTAAATAATATTTTTCGAAAAGATACATATATTTTGGAAATATAAGAAGAAAACAGTTTTTACAAAAGTACAAATATTTGCAACTAAGTTTAGTATTAAGTATTTAAGTTTAAAAAGTACATTGTAGCCACCCAAAAGTCTTCAATAAGTTGATTAAGCATTTGACAGACTTTTCGTTAGTTAGCTCATATAGACTTGCAGCCACACTGGCAAAATTTGGTACAAATCGTCGGTAGTATGTGCAGAGACCTAGAAAACTGCGGAACTCGTGCAGATTTTTCGTGCAAGGCCAATCTTTTACAGCTCGAATCTTATCTTCATCGGTTGATATACCCTCTGCAGTTACGCGGTGCCCCAAATACTTTACTTTCCTCTAAAACAGTGTACATTTCTTTGCGCTAAGCTTGAGTCCACCCGCTGATATTCGCCTTAAAACTTCTGCTAAGTTCTTTAGGTGTTCATCGAAAGTTTTTCCCATGACAATTATGTCATCAAGGTACACTGGGCATGTTTTCCAGTGGAGTCCTTTCAGCTCATCTTCCATTAACCGCTCGAATATTGCTGGAGCATTGCAGAGTCCAAAGGGCATCACATTAAACTGCCATAACCCGTCACCTGTGCTAAAGGCAGTTTTTTCCTTGTCTTGGTCACAAATTGCTTCTTACCAATAGCCACTTTGCAAGTCCAATGTGGAGAACCATTTGGTTCCTGCTAGCGTGTCGTCAATTCTTGGTAGTGGATAGCTGTCCTTCTTGGTGATATCGTTTAGTTTTCTGTAATCAACACAGAATCGGGTGCTGCCATCTTTTTTCTTAACTAAAACTATAGGCGAGCTCCATGGGCTAGAAGATGGTTCGATTACTCCACTACACTCTATTTCGTTGACTAACTCCTTTACTTCATTTCGTTTTGCTAGAGGAATACTTCTGGGCGCCTGCTTTATTGGCCTTGCTTCTTCAGTATTTATTCGGTGTTTTACAATCGCCGTTCTTCCTTGACTTTGGGTTTTCATGGCGAAGACAGAGCCGTATTTCCTGATTAGCTGTTTGGCTTTATTTCTATCAGGCGGCGCCAGTTCTTTTACCCATTTTTCCACATATTCTGACAGCATCTCTCGATCTTCAACGGACGCACTCGAAGGTTCCAAGTTCTCTTCGCAACTGATAATTGCTTCTGGCGCAGTACATTTGGCTATTTCAGAGTTCGCTCGGACAAATTTTTCACAATTTGATAGGTTCAGTACTCTTACAGGAAATCTTTTGTCTTTGCTGGTTTTCACGAGGGCTTTCGCTGTTATTAGGTCACTTTTTATTTTTGATGGTTCTACCACCCACAAGCTGCTTTCCTCACAATCTCCCTCCATACGTACCCATACTTAAGTTTCTGACCGCGCCGGTATTTTCTGATGACTGATGGTTGTTAGCTTTCTTACTCGATCCGCTTTCTCATATCCAACATCAAGGGGTATTTCAACATTGCGCCAAATCATAATTTTTTGGCCCATATGCAGATTAATGCCGTGACCAATTATGAAATCTGCACCAATGATTACTTCGTCTACGATATCGGCAACAATAAATACGTGATTGACGCTTTTGTTGGCAATCGTTAGTTTTACATTTATTTTACCATAGACAGAGGCAGGCTGCCCAGTAGCTGTGCGCAGACTTATCCCGTATAGTAGTTCAACTGCCTTTTTCACTAAATCGGCCCTGATAATTGACTGTGATGCTCCTGTGTCTATCGCAAAAATTTGCTTTCGCCCGTTGATGTACCTATAAGCAGTAAGGTTGCTTTTCTCCTGCTGTATTACTGATATGGAGATTGTGTGGCCATCGGTTGTGGGACCTAGCTCATGCCCCGTAGTGCTAGCTCTTTTTAGTTTAACGGTGACTCTTTAGGTGATTGCTAATCGGCCCGGAGGCTCTTCCTTGGTGCTTTAAAATTTCGATGGAATGTCCCAATCTACCGCAGTTGTAGCATTTATCCTTGGCCTTGACTTGCTTCATCCTAATGCCTGCTTAAATGCATCTTTTAACTCCGTTAACACTTCTCTGAATCCTTCTGTTAGCTTTGTGCTTATATCTTGCTCTCTTTCAGCAGTCACTTCGAGGTTACGCACCTTAAATATTTGTGGCTTGGAAATCACCTTCGCAGTCTCTTGGGCCAGCGCGAATGAGACAGTTTCAGCAAAAGTTGATTTTTGCGTAGCACATACCGCATGTCTCACATCAGAATCCCGAATTCCATTCACAAATGCTTCAATTGTGAACTGATCCAAGAATGGATGATTTTCGCCTGGATAAGTTGCTGCACCAACCGCTCAATCTCTGTCGCGAAATCTTGCAATGACTCATTTGCTTTCTGCAGTCTACCTCTTAGTTCCATTCGGTATATTTCTTTTTTGTGTTCGCCACCATACTTTCACTGCCATTATGTCGTCATAATTATTTCTGCAGGTGATTGGCACACTCTAGAATTGCTGCAGCGTTTCCTTTTAAGGCCAGAATCAATTCTATATATTTTTCTTCGATGTTCCACATATTTCTGGAGGCAACTGTCTTGAACTGAACTTAAAAACATTAAACGGTACGCTGCCGTCAAAAGTAGGGACTTTTTCTTTTCCAAAACTTTCCTGAATAGTTCGTACTGGACCCTCTTGATATTTGAGATTATTTACTTTATTTTCTAGATCTTGTAGTTTTCTTTCAACATCTTTGGTTTGTACCTCGAATCTATCTACGCCGTTCTCTAGGTCGGAAACTCTTTTGGAGACCTCAGAGTTTTTTGTAATTAGTGGCTCTAGAAGTTTCGTGAAGTTTTTCTTCCACCTTAGCTAACAATTTCTCGTTGTCTACTCTCGATGTTTCTAGCAGTTCTGTTTTCATCTTAGCTAACAGTTTTTCGTTGTCTGCTCTAGAAGTTTCTAAAAGTTTCTGGTTGTCTGTTCTAGAAGTTTCTAAAAGTTTCTGGTTGTCTGTTCTAGAAGTTTCTAACAATTTCGCGTTGTTGTCTTCCATCTTTTGCATCATAGCAGCCAACATTGTGATTAACTCTAAGTTACCTTCTGTTTTACGCGTACTAACCTCCATTGCTTCTTTTTCGTCAAATTCGTACGTTGCAATGTCAAATTTCAAAAGAGGTTCTTCTATGAACCTCTTTTGAATTTTTTTTCCCATTGTTTATTACACCTGTCTAATATAGACAATAAGTAATTTTTCTTACGGATAGTTGGGTGTTAAATTATCCTAAATCATTACTTAGAATAATTATATCTATTAGTGTATTAAAAAAAAAATGATACATACAATATATGATACATACAAATATCCTTCAAGTAGTCCCGTGGGCGTAATACGCTTTAGTCTTCTGGCACCAAAGTTTCGTTTTCCGGCAGTTGTCGAAGTTGAGTGTTCGCATGTGAAGTGAGGCGACTTGTATGTTTTAAGCTGCTGTTTCGAATAACTTCGTTTATAGTTTTAATGCCTAGATCGCGGTGAAGGTCCTCATCTGTGATATACCATTCAGCATTGACGATAGTTCTTAGTATTTTAGACTGTATACGCTGTATAATTTTTATGTTTAAGTTGCTGGCAGTTCCCCATATTTCAACTCCGTACTTCCAAATGTGGGATATTATTTTATTGTATATTAGTTATTTGTTTTGAATCGATAGTTTGGACTCTCTGCCTAGAAGCCAGTATAGTTGCCTGAATTTGTTTTTTAATTCATTTCTCTTTTGAATAATATGATCTTTCCAGATAAGTTTAGAGACCAGTAACATCCCAAGATATTTAGCATTTGTGTCTTTAGGTATTGGCGAATTGTTAATGTAGATCGGTTGGTGGTCAGTTATTTTTCTATTGGTATATATGACTTGTATTGTTTTATCACTGTTAACCTGAATGCCCCAGGTTTTGAACCAGTGCGCTGTTCAGCAATGACTGTAGATTTGTAACAGCTGACAAAAGCACAGTGTCATCGGCGAATGTAGCAATCATATCATGGTTCGCTCTAGGTGTTGGAATATCGGCGGTGTACAGAAGATAAAGCACAGGGCCAAGTACGCTCCCCTGGGGGACTCCAACTTTCATTATCATTATGTTGGAACACTGGTCTTTGTATTTGACATAAAATTGTCTGTTCTCCAGGTAACATTGTAATACACTGGCGACAACGAATAATCGGACAGTGTTTATTTATATATGTTTTCAAATTTTCACTGCTACAGACGAACAAAATAATGCTTTTTGTCAAAATAAAAGTATGCAATTTTATTCAATATGTAATTCTTAACAATAAATAAAAAAAAGAAAACAACAAAAAACAATAAATTCATCTTAAAATTAACAACAACAAAAATATACTTAATTTCTAGCGGACAACGAATAATCGGACACAACTCATATAATGATAAAAGTCCCGTTATATGTACAAACAAAATGGCAAATTAATATTTTGTAGCGTAGCCTTTGGCGTTAACCACAGCCTGAAGACGGTTGGGCATGGACTGTACCAAATTCGCACAGACTTCGGGAGGAATTTCATTCCACTCCTGAAGCAATGCTTCTTTGAGCTGGGCAATGTTAGCAAAGTTTCTTTTATACACTCTACGTGCTAATTCATCCCACAAATGTTCAATAAAATTTAAGTCCGGTGATTGTGGAGGAGTCTGTAAAAGTTTGGGGCAATTGTGTATCAGCCAAAGCTTTGCAACAGCAGATGTATGTTTCTTTAATGCCTAATTTTTCTGCACTTTGCCTGACATTTTCCTTAAAAATGTTGAGATAGACAAATCTATCCATTTTACCATCTATAAAATGGAGATTGCCTACCACAGAGCTGGACATACAGTCCCATACCATCACAGATCCTCCTCCATGTTTCACGGTTGCACGCGTGTTTTTTGGTTCAAACTCTGTGTTTTTTTGACGCCATACATATTGTCTACCATCTGAACCGTGCAGGTTAAATTTCCCCCCTGTATATAAAACCTTAAAAAAAATAAAAATTTAATATTAAGCACCTTAAGGTTATGAAATACATCGTTACCGTCTTCCAAAAGTCAACTGGTTTCATTAAATATTCTCTTGAAAATTGTATTCTTTTTTTTATTTACTGCACTAATGAATGGCCTTTTTCTGGCTTTCCTGCCATTGAAATTGTTGTTGTAGAGCGTATTTTTTATAGTGCACTAACTTTTTTTCCGGTCCTCTGCTCCAGCGTGTTCCTCAGCTCCCGTGCAGATTTGAATGGATTTTCCCTGATGTCATTTAAAATGCCCCTTTCCTCTCTGCTCGTGAGCAACTTCCCTTGGCATTTACGACTTTTGTATGTCAATCGAAACTCTGTACGGTATCTGGTAATGATATCATGTATGGTTGATTTGCTCATACCAGCCAAATCAGCAATTTCTCGCACAGATTTGCCTTCTCCTTTCCATTTAATGATAGCTTGCCTTTTTTCAAAGGAAGCTTGCTTCTTGCGTTCACTCATATCAAAATCTGTGCACTAATGTTATCCTAATCAACTAATAACTAAACAATATAACAAAAAAATCAAACTAAGCAAAACAAATTAAAAAATAACGGGATTTTTATCATTTTTTGAGTTGTGTCCGATTATTCGTTGTCCGTTAGAAATTAAGTATATTTTTGTTGTTGTTAATTTTAAGATGAATTTATTGTTTTTTGTTGTTTTCTTTTTTTTATTTATTGTTAAGAATTACATATTGAATAAAATTGCATACTTTTATTTTGACAAAAAGCATTATTTTGTTCGTCTGTAGCAGTGAAAATTTGAAAACATATATAAATAAACACTGTCCGATTATTCGTTGTCGCCAGTGCATATGATACAAGTTTTGTGGAAGTGATTTTTCAAGTTAATGTAGTAGCCCTCTATGCCAAACACTATCAAATGCTTTGGCCACATCGAGGTAAGTACCCACACAAAAGTTCTTTCTATCAATGTCGTTTAAAATTTTATTTGTTACTCTATGTATTTGTTGAATAGTGGAGTGCATACGTCTGAATCCAAACTGGTGATCAGGGATAAGATTTCTGGCTTTAAGGATAGGTTCTAGGCGAAAAAAAAGAAGCTTTTCGAAGAGTTTTGAAAGTATCGGTAGCAGACTTATTGGCCTGTACGATGTTGCTTTCGTAACATCTTTATTGGGCTTAGGAATTGCTATTATTTCAGCTACTTTCCATACTTTGGGAAAATATTTTATGTTAATTAATACATTAAAAATATTTCCAATATAGATCAATGCTTTTTTATGAAGTTCCTTTAAAAGTTTGCCAGTGATTTGGTCATAACCTGGAGATTTCTTATTATCTATACTCGATTTGATTGCATTTTTAATTTCATTGACCGTAACTTTTTTAACTTGACAATTGGGTATATTAAAATTATTCGGCAGTAATAGGGTGTTCTCGTCCATAGGATTTGAGAAGGTTTTACAGAAATGTTCCGCGAGAACACTAGCTTTATCTAAGTTTCCCCTTGCCCAAGGAGCCATCATCTTTTTGTAGGGGCGGATTATGAATTATACTGTTATTAATTTTTTTTGTAGCTTTATATAAAGAATAATTTGTAGCCGATGACGCACCCAGGTTTTTAAGATATCTTTCAAGTTTGTCTTCTCTGTCTTTCTTGAGCAGATCCTTAAGCCCTTTTATTACCTTGTTAAGAACTGTTTTGCAATGGGGTGACCTCGTAATTTGCCATTTCTTTCTTAATTTTCTTTTTAATTTAATCTTTTCTTTAACGTGTGTTGGGATGCTGTAATTATTTATTTTTGGTACAATTAATGGAGTAGAGTTATCGGCTGCAAGTATCATTGAATTGTTAAAATATGCTATCGAATTATATATTTCATCTTTAGATTTAAGCGATATATTCGTACAGAGGTTCGATTCCAAAATTTCTCTGTAGCAATCCCAATCAGTTTTTTTGTTGTAAATAAATTTGTTTTGTGTTTTAAGCAGAAAATTAGAATAATACGTAAGTAGAATTGGCGAATGGTCAGACGAGAGTTCAAAACACGATTCAATTTTTAGATTTATATGGTTTATATTTTTAGTTATAAAAAAGTCTATAAGGTCTGGTTTTTTATTCTTATTTGTTGGCCAATACGTAGGTTCCCCAGAGCTAAGAAAGAGGCATTTGTATTCTTTTATTGCTTCAAGTAGTTTTTTACCTTTTGTTAGAGTTAACCTTGATCCCCATATTGTATTTTTAGAATTAAAGTCACCACCTGCAATAAATCGATGACCAAGAGATTTTAAGTATTCGAGACGGGTATTATTGTGCTTTGGTGGACAGTAAGCAGCAGATATTACAAGAGGTCCATGAATATCCTCAATTAATACTGAGGTTGCTTGTATACAGTATTTTCTAAAATTCTGTGATTCGGTGCATTTTATGTGCTTTCGAATTATTATTGCAGTACCACCATGAGCTTGTGTTTCTGTAATAAACTGTGTAATTTGGTATGTTTATAAAACTTTTCTGCGTAAAATGGGTTTCAGATACCAGTAGTGATGATTTAAGAATGATGTTAATTCGAGCGAATGCTGGGAAAGGCCGTTTGTATTCCACAGGACTATTTTAAGTTCGCTTAATTTATCCATTTAGTTTAATAAGTAGTGTGGTGATAATGCTCATCATATTGGACATTTGAACCATGAGCTGTTTTACCATATCTTTGAGGTCCTGCATATCGTTATTGGTGTTTTGTACAATTTGTATATCGTTAGATTTTTGAACATCTGGCTTCGTTACAGGGACCTCTGAAGACAACTGCTTCCTGAGTTGACGCAACCCGATTTGAAGGTACCACTTGAGTAGGTTTTACTTGCTGCATTGTTGCAGCTTGGGCGTATGAAATTGAGGGATTTACTTTACTATCCTTTTGATTATGAAGAGGTTGTTGTTAGCCTCTTTCGCCAGTTACTCGTTCGCTTTGTTTATTTCTGAGAGGTGGGAACATACTAACTGAGCTTTTTATACACAATGCAGCCTTTGTAACTTGCATTGTGCTTGTCACCACAAAGGGTACATTTGACATGTTCGCTCTTTTGCTTGATTGGACAGTCTACAGTCTTATGCTGCTCGGCACTTTTTACACAAATCGAGGCTTTTGTACAAAAATTTTTGGTGTGGCCATATGCCTGACAATTAGTGCATTGTGGTATGTTCCTTTTTTGGCGTGAAGGCTCGAATTTTGCTTTGCAGTGTTGGAGGGTGTTTACGTCGTATATGTTCTTGTTATTGTTTTTTGTTTTCAGTTCAATTGTAAACAGAGATAAGGGTTTCGTTGTGCGCAGTTGTAGTACATTTTGAATATGTGTTACCTCATGACCAAGTTCGCCAATTTCTCTTTTTAATTCTTCAGTATCAGCCGAGTAATGCATATTGCGCAAGAATACTCTAAAACCTCTGTCTTCTTTTGGCTTGTATGTATAATACTGCGTATTTTTCTCTTTTAATAATTTAATTATTTGCGTGTAATTAATGGATTCTGCAGGTTGCACTTTAACCTCATTATCCTTAAGCACTTTGAGCTCATACTTACAGTTCGGAATATTATTTACCCAGCAAAAATGAAGCTGCCAAAGAAGCAATAAAAGCATCACTACTATGGCAAAGGCATCACTTCTTTTCTGATGGTTTCATCGATGAATTTAACATTAGCGTGTCATAGGATGGAAGTATTCAAATGTAGCTACTAGCATTACTCATACTTTACTCTAAGGAAGCAATGACGATGCAATGATTAGATAATTTGATGCATAAGTGGAAAATGTTCATATACTTTGTAATATTTAAGCTTTGATGGAAATTTAATTCATAAGAATGCAGAAAAATAAGTTTAAAGAAGCGAAATTTATGCATTGATATACAGATACTCTTTATTAACAAATAAATAAATATTCATAAGAAAAAAAGCATTTTTGAAACATTTTTAAAAAATTTTAATGAATTTTTAGATAAATTTTAAAATATTTTTGGATAATTTAAAAACTGGTTGTACAATTTGGAAACATTTTTAGACAATTTTAAAATATTTTTGAACAATTTTAAATAATTTTTGCACAATTTTAACACATTTTTGGACAATTTGAAATAATTTTTACACAATTTTAAAATTATTTTGATGAATTCGGAATTATAACTGGAAATGGTGTAGTGTGTTAAATAATATACACAATGCAAAAATGCACAGATTGCGTCGTCATAAATATCTAAGGCTGAAAAAATGCAAATGACAGGCCAACTAGTTTCAATTAAAGGTCAAAAAAAATCAGTTTTTCTTGATTTTTCAAAACTTTTATATAAATTGGAAACTGCATTAATTCTAACCCTCATGAAATTTTTAACTAAAATATAAAAAATGATTTAGTAAAAAAATTAAAAAAGTTCATCAGAACTATTTTCTTAATTTGAATAAATGCTTTAGGTTCAAAAAAATATACGATATACTATAACTTAAGCTTCAGAAGTAATGAATAGTGGTTTTTTAAGATATGCATTGGGTTTATATCCAGATCACTGCATTTGAAATATGAACAAATGAATTCTTTTGGAAGTGCCTTAGAATAACACCAAAAAATCATAAAAGAATCTCAACTGAAGTTTAGGAAGCAATGAAAGAAGTTATAGTCACAAAATGACTACCTTTTTTTTGCTGGGTAGAGCTTTGTTTAAGTTGGAAATCACTTGAACACCTTGAACGTAGATAGGAGGAGGTTTCCTTGTAGTAGCTTTTAAATTTGGGTTTGTATTACTGTTTTTCTTGCTTTCTGCTTCTTGGTTGTTCTCATCAATGTTATCATCGATTGCAAGAGCTGCAAATCTATCAAATTGTTCTGGTTTACTTAGCCAGTAGTCTGCTAGTGTTTTTGTGACTGTGCTTGCGATTTTTGTTTTATTTTAATTTTTTTACTGTTCCCCTCACCATTGTGGCTGTTGGGGGAATTACGATTTCTCTTGCTCTGTATTGGTACACTGCCGTTGTTTAAGGGAGTAGCCATTTGTGGTTGAGGTGAAGAGCTTACCTGTACTTGTGGTGTACTAAGTGTTGAAAAAATTGGGAAAGTTGATAGAGTAGCTGTTGTTGTTGTTGTTGCTCTTGTCATAGATTGTACAAAAGTTGATGTTGTGGTAGTAGAGGTTATTGTTCCTGTTGTGCATGATGTGGGAGTAACACAGTCATCCTTCCATGAGAGTGACTGCTCTAGGAAATCCTTTAATTCTCGATTTTGCAAATTACCTGTTTAAGATGGTGACACGTCTTGCTGAGCAGAATTTTTTATTACCAAAGCATCGTTGCTTGGGTTAATGCGTGGCAAACACTGGCATTTTTTGTATTTATTACTATTTTATCTTAATTATAAAATATTATCAAATGTAAGAAATTTTTTTTTACAGCTGTCGATGTTACCAATTCAGCGGTTTTTTTTTTCTTATTATTTTGCAATCCCACTTCTGACACCAATTGTTACGATTTTACCCTTTATAAAATCGTTGATTTATTAAATAAATCGAGTTCTTTCTATATTGCAAATTATTTATAGCTCTATTTATTTATAGCAGTCAATAAAAATTACAGAAAAACACTTTAATAGCACACTTTATTTACACGATATAGATAGACTAAACGTTTGCCACACTTTAGTTCTTCACACTTTGCGTTTTACTTATGAACTGAACTACTGCGTCACCAAATACCCGTATTTATATGAGTAGTCAGGTATTCTAGTTATTTCCAGTTAATTACGACACTAGAGTTTTCCAGCTGTCAAAATTCGCGTGAGGAAATTTCTAGTTGTGGAAATTTCTTGTAACAATATATTTTTTATATAATAAAACAAGCCATATAAGCATCAAAACTGATGCTATCGAAGTAAAAATTTCGTTTTATTATCGTTCAATAGCCGTGTTACTGCCGTAACAGAAACTTTTAGTTGCTGCCGCTCAATGATCAATACACTATTCGTGATATCTCTAATTAAAACCGATTTCTTGTTAACAAGTTTTCTTTAAAATTCCACGTATTTAGCGCCCTCTAGTGGTGCAAATAAGAGTCAAATCTAAATTTTTTTCACAACGCTTTATAATCTTTCTAAAAAAATGTTTTAATGTCAAAAATAGGCAAATTTTCAGCCATTTCTTATCAGATATCGATCGGACTTTTCGGTTGGACTCCACAAGGGTTTGAGTGGGACCATACACCGAAAAACACAAAAGTACCGTTATCTAATAAACGGTAATTAGAAAAAAAAAATAACAGCGTTTTTCGTCTTCAGGAGGTCCCAATTAACTTATCTAGGCATGTGGCGTTCTTGGTATTTTTTGGCTGTAAACCAGTGTATTTTTCGCACTGCTTTTGAAAATTAATCAGCCGAAATTGTAATGTAATTTGGCCGCCTCGGAGCTGTGATTTGAGCCCTTTGGATTATTTTCTGTGGGGAGCCATTAAGGATAAATGTTACGCAAACCATCCAGACAGTTGAAGCGTTGCAACATGAAATCGAAGTTGCCATTGAAGAGAGCCGAAACAATCGAAAATGTACTGAAAAATTAGAAATTTCTTCCCGCGAATTTTGACAGCTGGAAAAATCTAGTGTCGTAATAAACTGGAAATAACGAGAATACCTGACTACTCATATAAATACAGGTACTTGGTGACGTAGTAGTTCAATTGATAAGTAAAATGCTGTGTGAAGAACTAAAGTGTGGTTACCTTTAGTCTATCTACATCGTGTAAATAAAGTGTGCTATTAAAGTGTTTTTCTGTAATTTTTAGTGACTGTTATAAATAGAGTTATAAATAATTTCAAACAGTGTTTATTATTTGCAATATAGAAAGAACTCGATTTATTAAAAAGGTAAATAAATCAACGATTTTATAAAGGGTAAAAATCGTAACAATTGGTGTCAGAAGTGGGATTGCAAAATAATAAGCAGTCATGAAATTGGAGGAGCTTAAGGTGGAACAGCTCAAAAAGGAATTGAGCAAGTTGGAGCTACCGACAGCAGGTAATAAGACAGAATTGCAAAAGCGGCTGATAGAGGAATTCGAGCGGCGTAACATTGACATTGCGACTTACGAATTTGATGAAAAAGAATCAATGGAGGTTAGTACCCGTAAAACGGAAGGTAACATGAAGTTAAGCGCAATGTGTGCTGCTATGATGGAAAGATGGAAACGTCTAGAGTAGACAACAAGAATTTGTTAGTTAAACTTCAGTAAACTTCTAAGACAGACAACATGAAAATGTTAGAAGCTTTGAGAGCAGACAACACGAAACTGTTAGAAACTTCTAGAGCAGACTATAAAAAAAACTACTGGAAATTTCTAGAGCAGACAACGAATATTGTTAGCTAAACTTCAAGCAACTTCTAGAGCAGAGAAAGAGAAACTATTAACTAAGATGGAGACGAACGAGAAATTGCTAACGAAGATGGAAGAAAAGTTTCAAGAAACTTCTAGAGCCCTAATGAGAAAATCTCTGAGGTCTCCAAAAGAGTTTCCGACCTAGAGAACGGCGTAGATAGATTCGAGGTACAAACCAAAGATGTTGAAAGAAAACCACAAGATTTAGAAAATAAAGTAAATAATCTCCAATGTCAAGAGGGTCCAGTACGAATTATTCATGAAAGTTCTGAAAGAGCAAAGGCCCCTACTTTTCATGGCAGCGTACCGTTTAATCACCCTTATTCTAGTTGTCGTCGTCGACACAAGATAATGTTGTCTTGGGATTTTTTTTTGAAATTGTTATTCCCGTTGTAGTTATCGAAAATAGTTGATAACTGTCGACAATTATTTGGTATTCTGTAAGAAAATGTGGCGACGATATTGTCTTGAAACGACTCTGATTTTGTCGACACAATTTTTAGTAACGACCTGAGGAAAAGTAATGACTGAAAAAAAACGGAAAAAGAAAAATCAAATTTATTAAATGCACTTGGCCCACCAAGAATAATGTAAGATGGATGGCAGAAGGTAAAGAAAGCATGATCATATAAAGTGCATTATAAAAATATAACAAAATTTATTTATAGGTTTGGCGAGACTTAAAATTTAAAGTTAAAAAGAAAATAGTAGCCAACAAAGCCGAGTGTAATGCTACAGGTGGCGGAAGATTCAAGCAATTTATATTGAGCCCGCTGGGGGACGCTGTGGCAAATCTTCTACAGTTTCAGAAACAGCTGAACCCTAAGTTAAAGTCGTTTCCAACACTGAGCTGGTACGACCCCTGGGCTAAAAATCTTAATGTAGCTGCCAACTTTATTGTTTTGGAAATAAATGTGGACTTGATTCCGGTTTTCAAATTAGGTGCTATTGTTTCCAGCACATCTTTGAAGTCTGTTTTATTCAGCCGAAAGTAACTTTCAAACCTTTTAAAAAAATTAGAAGATTAACTTTCTTTAAACAGACTTTGATTTTGCTACTCGCTTGTTATCTGGCAGATTAAAGATATTGGATTTCTGTATGAGAAGTCTTCTTTCCAATACTAGATTTTCTTTATTTTCTTCATCACTGGTATCAGAATTTAAATTACACATAAAATGTGAATGTTTATAAGTTCCAGTTCGAGACAGTTGCCTCCAGAGATATGTGGAACATCGAAGAAAAAGCTATAGAGTTGATTCTGGCCTTAAAAGGAAATGCTGCAGAAATTCTAGAAAGTGTGCCAATCACCTGCAGAAATAATTGTGACGACAAAATGGTGGCACTGCAGCGGAAGTATGGTGGCGAACACAAAAAAGAAATATACAGAATGGACCTAAGAGGTAGACTGCAGAAAGCAAATGAGTCATTGCAAGATTTCGCGACAGAGATTGAGCGGTTGGTGCAGTAACTTATCCAGGCGAAAATCATCCATTCTTGGATCAGTTAAAAATTGAAGCATTTGTGAATGGAATTCGGGATTCTGATGTGAGACATGCGGTATGTGCTAAGCAGAAATCGACTTTTGCTGAAACTGTCTCATTCGCGCTGGCCCAAGAGACTGCGAAGGTGATATCCAAGCCACAAATATTTAAGGTGCGTAACCTCGAAGTGACTGCTGCAAGAGAGCAAGATATAAACACAAAGTTAACAGAAGGATTCAGAGAAGTGCTCACGGAGTTAAGAGATGTATTTAAACAGGCATTAGGGGAGAAGCAAGTCACGGCCAAGGATAAATGCTACAACTGCGGTAGAGTGGGGCATTTCCAGCGAATTTGCAAAGCACCAAGGAAGGAGGACAAAAGCACATTTTAACCATAGATACAGGAGCATCACAGTCAATCATCAAGCCCGATATAATTAGAAAGCCAGTTGAACCATTGCACGGGGTAAGTTTGCGAACAGCTACTGGAGAGCAGGCTTCTGTCTATGGTAAGGTAAATGTGAAACTAACGATTGCCAACACAAGCGTCAATCACGTATTTATTGTTGCCGATATTGTGGACGAAGTAATCATTGGCGCAGATTTCATGATTGGTCACGGCATTAATCTGCATATGGGGCAAAAAGTTATGATTTGGCGCAATGTTGAAATACCCCTTGACGTTGGATATAAGCAAGCGGATCGGGAAAGAAAGCTAGTTACCATCAGCCACCAAAAACTACCAGCACGGGCAGATACTTTAGTATGGGTGCGTATGGAGGGAGATTGCGAGGACGGCAGCTTGTGGGTGGTAGAACCATCAGAAATAAAAAGTGACCTAATAACAGCGAAAGCCCTCGTGGAAACCAGCAAAGACAAAAGAGTTTTCTTGTAAGAGTACTGAACCTATCAAATTTTGAAATAGCCAAATGTACTGCGCCAGAAGCAATAATCAGTTGCGAAAAGAACTTGGAACCTTCCAATGCGTGCGTTAAAGATCGAAAGATTCAAGCAGCATATGTAGAAAATGGGTTAAAGAACTGGCCCCGCCTGATAGAAATAAAGCCAAACAATTAATCAGGAAATACGGCTCTGTCTTCGCCATGAGAAACCAAAGTCAAGGAAGAACGACGATTGTAAAACATCGAATAAATACTGGTGAAGCGAGGCCAATAAAGCAGGCGCCCAGAAGTATTCCTCTAGCAAAACGAAATGAAGTAAAGGAGTTAGTCAACGAAATGGAGCGTAGTGGAGTAATCGAACCATCTTCTAGCCCATGGAGCTCGCCTATAGTTTTAGTTAAGAAAAAAGATGGCAGCACCCGATTCTGTGTTGATTACAGAAAACTAAACGATATCACCAAGAAGGACAGCTATCCACTACCGAGAATTGACGACACTCTAGACACGCTAGCAGGAACCAAATGGTTCTCCACATTGGACTTGCAAAGTGGTTATTGGCCAGTAGAAATTTGTGACCAAGACAAGGAGAAAACTGCCTTTAGCACAGGTGACGGATTATGGCGGTTTAACGTGATGCCTAGTGTACCTTGATGACATAATTGTCATGGGAAAAACTTTCGATGAACACCTGAAGAACTTAGCAGAAGTTTTAAGGCGAATATCTGCGGCTGGACTCAAGCTTAGCGCAAAGAAATGTTCCAGAGGGAAGTCAAGTATTAAGGGCACAGCGTAACTGCAGAGGGTATATCAACCGATTAAGATAAGATTCGGGCTATAAAAGATTGTCCTTGCCCGAAAAATCTGCACGAGTTGCGCAGCTTTCTAGGTCTCTGCACATACTATCGACGATTTGTACCAAATTTTGCCAGTGTTGCTGTGAGTACATGAGCTGACTAAGAAGGCGCGACCATTTCATTGGGGAGAAGCCCAAGAACAAGCATTTCTGAGGCTCAAGGAGTTATTATGTACTGCACCGATTCTTGTATTCTTTTTTTTTATTTACTGCACTAATGAATGGCCTTTTTCTGGCTTTCCTGCCATTGAAATTGTTGTTGTAGAGCGTATTTTTTATAGTGCTCGCACTAACTATTTTTCCGGTCCTCTGCTCCAGCGTGTTCCTCAGCTCCCGTGCAGATTTGAATGGATTTTCCCTGATGTCATTTAAAATGCCCCTTTCCTCTCTGCTCGTGAGCAACTTCCCTTGGCATTTACGACTTTTGTATGTCAATCGAAACTCTGTACGGTATCTGGTAATGACATCATGTATGGTTGATTTGCTCATACCAGCCAAATCAGCAATTTCTCGCACAGATTCGCCTTCTCCTTTCCATTTAATGATAGCTTGCCTTTTTTCAAAGGAAGCTTGCTTCTTGCGTTCACTCATATCAAAATCTGTGCACTAATGTTATCCTAATCAACTAATAACTAAACAATATAACAAAAAAATCAAACTAAGCAAAACAAATTAAAAAATAACGGGATTTTTATCATTTTTTGAGTTGTGTCCGATTATTCGTTGTCCGTTAGAAATTAAGTATATTTTTGTTGTTGTTAATTTTAAGATGAATTTATTGTTTTTTGTTGTTTTCTTTTTTTTATTTATTGTTAAGAATTACATATTGAATAAAATTGCATACTTTTATTTTGACAAAAAGCATTATTTTGTTCGTCTGTAGCAGTGAAAATTTGAAAACATATATAAATAAACACTGTCCGATTATTCGTTGTCGCCAGTGCATATGATACAAGTTTTGTGGAAGTGATTTTTCAAGTTAATGTAGTAGCCCTCTATGCCAAACACTATCAAATGCTTTGGCCACATCGAGGTAAGTACCCACACAAAAGTTCTTTCTATCAATGTCGTTTAAAATTTTATTTGTTACTCTATGTATTTGTTGAATAGTGGAGTGCATACGTCTGAATCCAAACTGGTGATCAGGGATAAGATTTCTGGCTTTAAGGATAGGTTCTAGGCGAAAAAAAAGAAGCTTTTCGAAGAATTTTGAAAGTATCGGTAGCAGACTTATTGGCCTGTACGATGTTGCTTTCGTAACATCTTTATTGGGCTTAGGAATTGCTATTATTTCAGCTACTTTCCATACTTTGGGAAAATATTTTATGTTAATTAATACATTAAAAATATTTCCGATATAGATCAATGCTTTTGTAGGAAGTTCCTTTAAAAGTTTGCCAGTGATTTGGTCATAACCTGGAGATTTCTTATTATCTATACTCGATTTGATTGCATTTTTAATTTCATTGACCGTAACTTTTTTAACTTGACAATTGGGTATATTAAAATTATTCGGCAGTAAAGGGTGTTCTCGTCCATAGGATTTGAGAAGGTTTTACAGAAATGTTCCGCGAGAACACTAGCTTTATCTAAGTTTCCCCTTGCCCAAGGAGCCATCATCTTTTTGTATGGGCGGATTATGAATTATACTGTTATTAATTTTTTTTGTATTTTTATATAGAATAATTTGTAGCCGATGACGCACCCAGGTTTTTAAGATATCTTTCAAGTGTGTCTTCTCTGTCTTTCTTGAGCAGATCCTTAAGCCCTTTTATTACCTTGTTAAGAACTGTTTTGCAATGGGGTGACCTCGTAATTTGCCAATTTATCTTAATTTTCTTTTTAATTTAATCTTTTCTTTAACGTGTGTTGGGATGCTGTAATTATTTATTTTTGGTACAATTAATGGAGTAGAGTTATCGGCTGCAAGTATCATTGAATTGTTAAAATATGCTATCGAATTATATATTTCATCTTTAGATTTAAGCGATATATTCGTACAGAGGTTCGATTCCAAAATTTCTCTGTAGCAATCCCAATCAGTTTTTTTGTTGTAAATAAATTTGTTTTGTGTTTTAAGCAGAAAATTAGAATAATACGTAAGTAGAATTGGCGAATGGTCAGACGAGAGTTCAAAACACGATTCAATTTTTAGATTTATATGGTTTATATTTTTAGTTATAAAAAAGTCTATAAGGTCTGGTTTTTTATTCTTATTTGTTGGCCAATACGTAGGTTCCCCAGAGCTAAGAAAGAGGCATTTGTATTCTTTTATTGCTTCAAGTAGTTTTTTACCTTTTGTTAGAGTTAACCTTGATCCCCATATTGTATTTTTAGAATTAAAGTCACCACCTGCAATAAATCGATGACCAAGAGATTTTAAGTATTCGAGACGGGTATTATTGTGCTTTGGTGGACAGTAAGCAGCAGATATTACAAGAGGTCCATGAATATCCTCAATTAATACTGAGGTTGCTTGTATACAGTATTTTCTAAAATTCTGTGATTCGGTGCATTTTATGTGCTTTCGAATTATTATTGCAGTACCACCATGAGCTTGTGTTTCTGTAATAAACTGTGTAATTTGGTATGTTTATAAAACTTTTCTGCGTAAAATGGGTTTCAGATACCAGTAGTGATGATTTAAGAATGATGTTAATTCGAGCGAATGCTGGGAAAGGCCGTTTGTATTCCACAGGACTATTTTAAGTTCGCTTAATTTATCCATTTAGTTTAATAAGTAGTGTGGTGATAATGCTCATCATATTGGACATTTGAACCATGAGCTGTTTTACCATATCTTTGAGGTCCTGCATATCGTTATTGGTGTTTTGTACAATTTGTATATCGTTAGATTTTTGAACATCTGGCTTCGTTACAGGGACCTCTGAAGACAACTGCTTCCTGAGTTGACGCAACCCGATTTGAAGGTACCACTTGAGTAGGTTTTACTTGCTGCATTGTTGCAGCTTGGGCGTATGAAATTGAGGGGTTTACTTTACTATCCTTTTGATTATGAAGAGGTTGTTGTTAGCCTCTTTCGCCAGTTACTCGTTCGCTTTGTTTATTTCTGAGAGGTGGGAACATACTAACTGAGCTTTTTATACACAATACAGCCTTTGTAACTTGCATTGTGCTTGTCACCACAAAGGGCACATTTGACATGTTCGCTCTTTTGCTTGATTGGACAGTCTACAGTCTTATGCTGCTCGGCACTTTTTACACAAATCGAGGCTTTTGTACAAAAATTTTTGGTGTGGCCATATGCCTGACAATTAGTGCATTGTGGTATGTTCCTTTTTTGGCGTGGAGGCTCGAATTTTGCTTTGCAGTGTTGGAGGGTGTTTACGTCGTATATGTTCTTGTTATTGTTTTTTGTTTTCAGTTCAATTGTAAAGGGTTTCGTTGTGCGCAGTTGTAGTACATTTTGAATATGTGTTACCTCATGACCAAGTTCGCCAATTTCTCTTTTTAATTCTTCAGTATCAGCCGAGTAATGCATATTGCGCAAGAATACTCTAAAACCTCTGTCTTCTTTTGGCTTGTATGTATAATACTGCGTATTTTTCTCTTTTAATAATTTAATTATTTGCGTGTAATTAATGGATTCTGCAGGTTGCACTTTAACCTCATTATCCTTAAGCACTTTGAGCTCATACTTACAGTTCGGAATATTATTTAGAGCTTTGTTTAAGTTGGTAATCACTTGAACACCTTGAACGTAGATAGGAGGAGGTTTCCTTGTAGTAGCTTTTAAATTTGGGTGTGTGTTACTGTTTTTCTTGCTTTCTGCTTCTTGGTTGTTCTCATCAATGTTATCATCGATTGCAAGCAAGAGCTGCAAATCTATTAAATTGTTCTGGTTTACTTAGCCAGTAGTCTGCTAGTGTTTTTGTGACTGTGCTTGCGATTTTTGTTTTATTTTAATTTTTTTACTGTTCCCCTCACCATTGTGGCTGTTGGGGGAATTACGATTTCTCTTGCTCTGTATTGGTACACTGCCGTTGTTTAAGGGAGTAGCCATTTGTGGTTGAGGTGAAGAGCTTACCTGTACTTGTGGTGTACTAAGTGTTGAAAAAATTGGGAAAGTTGATAGAGTAGCTGTTGTTGTTGTTGTTGCTCTTGTCATAGATTGTACAAAAGTTGATGTTGTGGTAGTAGAGGTTATTGTTCCTGTTGTGCATGATGTGGGAGTAACACAGTCATCCTTCCATGAGAGTGACTGCTCTAGGAAATCCTTTAATTCTCGATTTTGCAAATTACCTGTTTAAGATGGTGACACGTCTTGCTGAGCAGAATTTTTTATTACCAAAGCATCGTTGCTTGGGTTAATGCGTGGCAAACACTGGCATTTTTTGTATTTATTACTATTTTATCTTAATTATAAAATATTATCAAATGTAAGAAATTTTTTTTTACAGCTGTCGATGTTACCAATTCAGCGGTTTTTTTTTTTCTTATTATTTTGCAATCCCACTTCTGACACCAATTGTTACGATTTTACCCTTTATAAAATCGTTGATTTATTAAATAAATCGAGTTCTTTCTATATTGCAAATTATTTATAGCTCTATTTATTTATAGCAGTCAATAAAATTACAGAAAAACACTTTAATAGCACACTTTATTTACACGATATAGATAGACTAAACGTTTGCCACACTTTAGTTCTTCACACTTTGCGTTTTACTTATGAACTGAACTACTGCGTCACCAAATACCCGTATTTATATGAGTAGTCAGGTATTCTAGTTATTTTCAGTTTATTACGACACTAGAGTTTTCCAGCTGTCAAAATTCGCGTGAGGAAATTTCTAGTTGTGGAAATTTCTTGTAACAATATATTTTTTATATAATAAAACAAGCCATATAAGCATCAAAACTGATGCTATCGAAGTAAAAATTTCGTTTTATTATCGTTCAATAGCCGTGTTACTGCCGTAACAGAAACTTTTAGTTGCTGCCGCTCAATGATCAATACACTATTCGTGATATCTCTAATTAAAACCGATTTCTTGTTAACAAGTTTTCTTTAAAATTCCACGTATTTAGCGCCCTCTAGTGTTGCAAATAAGAGTCAAATCTAAATTTTTTTCACAACGCTTTATAATCTTTCTAAAAAAATGTTTTAATATAACGTAGAAAAAAAATGAAAAATTTTGAAAAAAACGTCAAAAATAGGCAAATTTTCAGCCATTTCTTATCAGATATCGATCGGACTTTTCGGTTGGACTCCACAAGGGTTTGAGTGGGACCATACACCGAAAAACACAAAAGTACCGTTATCTAATAAACGGTAATTAGAAAAAAAAATAACAGCGTTTTTCGTCTTCAGGAGGTCCCAATTAACTTATCTAGGCATGTGGCGTTCTTGGTATTTTTTGGCTGTAAACCAGTGTATTTTTCGCACTGCTTTTGAAAATCGATTAATCAGCCGAAATTGTAATGTAAATTGGCCGCCTCGGAGCTGTGATTTGAGCCCTTTGGATTATTTTCTGTGGGGAGCCATTAAGGATAAATGTTACGCAAACCATCCAGACAGTTGAAGCGTTGCAACATGAAATCGAAGTTGCCATTGAAGAGAGCCGAAACAATCGAAAATGTACTGAAAAATTAGAAATTCCTTCCCGCGAATTTTGACAGCTGGAAAAATCTAGTGTCGTAATAAACTGGAAATAACTAGAATACATGACTACTCATATAAATACAGGTACTTGGTGACGTAGTAGTTTAATTGATAAGTAAAATGCTGAGTGTGAAGAACTAAAGTGTGGTTACCTTTAGTCTATCTACATCGTGTAAATAAAGTGTGCTATTAAAGTGTTTTTCTGTAATTTTTAGTGACTGTTATAAATAGAGTTATAAATAATTTCAAAAAGTGTTTATTATTTGCAATATAGAAAGAACTCGATTTATTAAAAAGGTAAATAAATCAACGATTTTATAAAGGGTAAAAATCGTAACAATTGGTGTCAGAAGTGGGATTGCAAAATAATAAGCAGTCATGAAATTGGAGGAGCTTAAGGTGGAACAGCTCAAAAAGGAATTGAGCAAGTTGGAGCTACCGACAGCAGGTAATAAGACAGAATTGCAAAAGCGGCTGATAGAGGAATTCGAGCGGCGTAACATTGACATTGCGACTTACGAATTTGATGAAAAAGAATCAATGGAGGTTAGTACCCGTAAAACGGAAGGTAACATGAAGTTAAGCGCATAGTGTGCTGCTATGATGGAAAGATGGAAACGTCTAGAGTAGACAACAAGAATTTGTTAGTTAAACTTCATAAACTTCTAAGACAGACAACATGAAAATGTTAGAACCTTTGAGAGCAGACAACACGAAACTGTTAGAAACTTCTAGAGCAGACTATAAAAAACTACTGGAAATTTCTAGAGCAGACAACGAAATATTGTTAGCTAAACTTCAAGCAACTTCTAGAGCAGAGAAAGAGAAACTATTAACTAAGATGGAGACGAACGAGAAATTGCTAACGAAGATGGAAGAAAAGTTTCAAGAAACTTCTAGAGCCCTAATGAGAAAATCTCTGAGGTCTCCAAAAGAGTTTCCGACCTAGAGAACGGCGTAGATAGATTCGAGGTACAAACCAAAGATGTTGAAAGAAAACCACAAGATTTAGAAAATAAAGTAAATAATCTCCAATGTCAAGAGGGTCCAGTACGAATTATTCATGAAAGTTCTGAAAGAGCAAAGGCCCCTACTTTTCATGGCAGCGTACCGTTTAATCACCCTTATTCTAGTTGTCGTCGTCGACACAAGATAATGTTGTCTTGGGATTTTTTTTTGAAATTGTTATTCCCGTTGTCGTTATCGAAAATAGTTGATAACTGTCGACAATTATTTGGTATTCTGTAAGAAAATGTGGCGACGATATTGTCTTGAAACGACTCTGATTTTGTCGACACAATTTTTAGTAACGACCTGAGGAAAAGTAATGACTGAAAAAAAACGGAAAAAGAAAAATCAAATTTATTAAATGCACTTGGCCCACCAAGAATAATGTAAGATGGATGGCAGAAGGTAAAGAAAGCATGATCATATAAAGTGCATTATAAAAATATAACAAAATTTATTTATAGGTTTGGCGAGACTTAAAATTTAAAGTTAAAAAGAAAATAGTAGCCAACAAAGCCGAGTGTAATGCTACAGGTGGCGGAAGATTCAAGCAATTTATATTGAGCCCGCTGGAGGACGCTGTGGCAAATCTTCTACAGTTTCAGAAACAGCTGAACCCTAAGTTAAAGTCGTTTCCAACACTGAGCTGGTACGACCCCTGGGCTAAAAATCTTAATGTAGCTGCCAACTTTATTGTTTTGGAAATAAATGTGGACTTGATTCCGGTTTTCAAATTAGGTGCTATTGTTTCCAGCACATCTTTGAAGTCTGTTTTATTCAGCCGAAAGTAACTTTCAAACCTTTTAAAAAAATTAGAAGATTAACTTTCTTTAAACAGACTTTGATTTTGCTACTCACTTGTTATCTGGCAGATTAAAGATATTGGATTTCTGTATGAGAAGTCTTCTTTCCAATACTAGATTTTCTTTATTTTCTTCATCACTGGTATCAGAATTTAAATTACACATAAAATGTGAATGTTTATAAGTTCCAGTTCGAGACAGTTGCCTCCAGAGATATGTGGAACATCGAAGAAAAAGCTATAGAGTTGATTCTGGCCTTAAAAGGAAATGCTGCAGAAATTCTAGAAAGTGTGCCAATCACCTGCAGAAATAATTGTGACGACAAAATGGTGGCACTGCAGCGGAAGTATGGTGGCGAACACAAAAAAGAAATATACAGAATGGACCTAAGAGGTAGACTGCAGAAAGCAAATGAGTCATTGCAAGATTTCCCGACAGAGATTGAGCGGTTGGTGCAGTAACTTATCCAGGCGAAAATCATCCATTCTTGGATCAGTTTAAAATTGAAGCATTTGTGAATGGAATTCGGGATTCTGATGTGAGACATGCGGTATGTGCTAAGCAGAAATCGACTTTTGCTGAAACTGTCTCATTCGCGCTGGCCCAAGAGACTGCGAAGGTGATATCCAAGCCACAAATATTTAAGGTGCGTAACCTCGAAGTGACTGCTGCAAGAGAGCAAGATATACACACAAAGTTAACAGAAGGATTCAGAGAAGTGCTCACGGAGTTAAGAGATGCATTTAAACAGGCATTAGGGGAGAAGCAAGTCACGGCCAAGGATAAATGCTACAACTGCGGTAGAGTGGGGCATTTCCAGCGAATTTGCAAAGCACCAAGGAAGGAGGACAAAAGCACATTTTAACCATAGATACAGGAGCATCACAGTCAATCATCAAGCCCGATATAATTAGAAAGCCAGTTGAACCATTGCACGGGGTAAGTTTGCGAACAGCTACTGGAGAGCAGGCTTCTGTCTATGGTAAGGTAAATGTGAAACTAACGATTGCCAACACAAGCGTCAATCACGTATTTATTGTTGCCGATATTGTGTACAAAGTAATCATTGGCGCAGATTTTATGATTGGTCACAGCATTAATCTGCATATGGGGCAAAAAGTTATGATTTGGCGCAATGTTGAAATACCCCTTGATGTTGGATATAAGCAAGCGGATCGGGAAAGAAAGCTAGTTACCATCAGCCACCAAAAACTACCAGCACGGGCAGATACTTTAGTATGGGTGCGTATGGAGGGAGATTGCGAGGACGGCAGCTTGTGGGTGGTAGAACCATCAGAAATAAAAAGTGACCTAATAACAGCGAAAGCCCTCGTGGAAACCAGCAAAGACAAAAGAGTTTTCTTGTAAGAGTACTGAACCTATCAAATTTTGAAATAGCCAAATGTACTGCGCCAGAAGCAATAATCAGTTGCGAAAAGAACTTGGAACCTTCCAATGCGTGCGTTAAAGATCGAAAGATTCAAGCAGCATATGTAGAAAATGGGTAAAAGAACTGGCCCCGCCTGATAGAAATAAAGCCAAACAATTAATCAGGAAATACGGCTCTGTCTTCGCCATGAGAAACCAAAGTCAAGGAAGAACGACGATTGTAAAACATCGAATAAATACTGGTGAAGCGAGGCCAATAAAGCAGGCGCCAAGAAGTATTCCTCTAGCAAAACGAAATGAAGTAAAGGAGTTAGTCAACGAAATGGAGCGTAGTGGAGTAATCGAACCATCTTCTAGCCCATGGAGCTCGCCTATAGTTTTAGTTAAGAAAAAAGATGGCAGCACCCGATTCTGTGTTGATTACAGAAAACTAAACGATATCACCAAGAAGGACAGCTATTCACTACCGAGAATTGACGACACTCTAGACACGCTAGCAGGAACCAAATGGTTCTCCACATTGGACTTCCGAAGTGGTTATTGGCCAGTAGAAATTTGTGACCAAGGCAAGGAGAAAACTGCCTTTAGCACAGGTGACGGATTTTGGCGGTTTAACGTGATGCCCTTTGGACTCTGCAATGCTCCAGCAACATTCTAGCGGTTAATGGAAAATGTGCTCAAAGGACTCCATTGGAAAACTTGCCTAGTGTACCTTGATGACATAATTGTCATGGGAAAAACTTTCGATGAACACCTGAAGAACTTAGCAGAAGTTTTAAGGCGAATATCTGCGGCTGGACTCAAGCTTAGCGCAAAGAAATGTTCCAGAGGGAAGTCAAGTATTAAGGGCACAGCGTAACTGCAGAGGGTATATCAACCGATTAAGATAAGATTCGGGCTATAAAAGATTGTCCTTGCCCGAAAAATCTGCACGAGTTGCGCAGCTTTCTAGGTCTCTGCACATACTATCGACGATTTGTACCAAATTTTGCCAGTGTTGCTGTGAGTACATGAGCTGACTAAGAAGGCGCGACCATTTCATTGGGGAGAAGCCCAAGAACAAGCATTTCTGAGGCTCAAGGAGTTATTATGTACTGCACCGATTCTTGTATTCTTTTTTTTTATTTACTGCACTAATGAATGGCCTTTTTCTGGCTTTCCTGCCATTGAAATTGTTGTTGTAGAGCGTATTTTTTATAGTGCTCGCACTAACTATTTTTCCGGTCCTCTGCTCCAGCGTGTTCCTCAGCTCCCGTGCAGATTTGAATGGATTTTCCCTGATGTCATTTAAAATGCCCCTTTCCTCTCTGCTCGTGAGCAACTTCCCTTGGCATTTACGACTTTTGTATGTCAATCGAAACTCTGTACGGTATCTGGTAATGACATCATGTATGGTTGATTTGCTCATACCAGCCAAATCAGCAATTTCTCGCACAGATTCGCCTTCTCCTTTCCATTTAATGATAGCTTGCCTTTTTTCAAAGGAAGCTTGCTTCTTGCGTTCACTCATATCAAAATCTGTGCACTAATGTTATCCTAATCAACTAATAACTAAACAATATAACAAAAAAATCAAACTAAGCAAAACAAATTAAAAAATAACGGGATTTTTATCATTTTTTGAGTTGTGTCCGATTATTCGTTGTCCGTTAGAAATTAAGTATATTTTTGTTGTTGTTAATTTTAAGATGAATTTATTGTTTTTTGTTGTTTTCTTTTTTTTATTTATTGTTAAGAATTACATATTGAATAAAATTGCATACTTTTATTTTGACAAAAAGCATTATTTTGTTCGTCTGTAGCAGTGAAAATTTGAAAACATATATAAATAAACACTGTCCGATTATTCGTTGTCGCCAGTGCATATGATACAAGTTTTGTGGAAGTGATTTTTCAAGTTAATGTAGTAGCCCTCTATGCCAAACACTATCAAATGCTTTGGCCACATCGAGGTAAGTACCCACACAAAAGTTCTTTCTATCAATGTCGTTTAAAATTTTATTTGTTACTCTATGTATTTGTTGAATAGTGGAGTGCATACGTCTGAATCCAAACTGGTGATCAGGGATAAGATTTCTGGCTTTAAGGATAGGTTCTAGGCGAAAAAAAAGAAGCTTTTCGAAGAGTTTTGAAAGTATCGGTAGCAGACTTATTGGCCTGTACGATGTTGCTTTCGTAACATCTTTATTGGGCTTAGGAATTGCTATTATTTCAGCTACTTTCCATACTTTGGGAAAATATTTTATGTTAATTAATACATTAAAAATATTTCCGATATAGATCAATGCTTTTGTAGGAAGTTCCTTTAAAAGTTTGCCAGTGATTTGGTCATAACCTGGAGATTTCTTATTATCTATACTCGATTTGATTGCATTTTTAATTTCATTGACCGTAACTTTTTTAACTTGACAATTGGGTATATTAAAATTATTCGGCAGTAAAGGGTGTTCTCGTCCATAGGATTTGAGAAGGTTTTACAGAAATGTTCCGCGAGAACACTAGCTTTATCTAAGTTTCCCCTTGCCCAAGGAGCCATCATCTTTTTGTATGGGCGGATTATGAATTATACTGTTATTAATTTTTTTTGTATTTTTATATAGAATAATTTGTAGCCGATGACGCACCCAGGTTTTTAAGATATCTTTGAAGTTTGCCTTCTCTGTCTTTCTTGAGCAGATCCTTAAGCCCTTTTATTACCTTGTTAAGAACTGTTTTGCAATGGGGTGACCTCGTAATTTGCCATTTCTTTCTTAATTTTCTTTTTAATTTAATCTTTTCTTTAACGTGTGTTGGGATGCTGTAATTATTTATTTTTGGTACAATTAATGGAGTAGAGTTATCGGCTGCAAGTATCATTGAATTGTTAAAATATGCTATCGAATTATATATTTCATCTTTAGATTTAAGCGATATATTCGTACAGAGGTTCGATTCCAAAATTTCTCTGTAGCAATCCCAATCATTTTTTTTGTTGTAAATAAATTTGTTTTGTGTTTTAAGCAGAAAATTAGAATAATACGTAAGTAGAATTGGCGAATGGTCAGACGAGAGTTCAAAACACGATTCAATTTTTAGATTTATATGGTTTATATTTTTAGTTATAAAAAAGTCTATAAGGTCTGGTTTTTTATTCTTATTTCTTGGCCAATACGTAGGTTCCCCAGAGCTATGAAAGAGGCATTTGTATTCTTTTATTGCTTCAAGTAGTTGTTTACCTTTTGTTAGAGTTAACCTTGATCCCCATATTGTATTTTTAGAATTAAAGTCACCACCTGCAATAAATCGATGACCAAGAGATTTTAAGTATTCGAGACGGGTATTATTGTGCTTTGGTGGACAGTAAGCAGCAGGTATTACAAGAGGTCCATGAATATCCTCAATTAATACTGAGGTTGCTTGTATACAGTATTTTCTAAAATTCTGTGATTCGGTGCATTTTATGTGCTTTCGAATTATTATTGCAGTACCACCATGAGCTTGTGTTTCTGTAATAAACTGTGTAATTTGGTATGTTTATAAAACTTTTCTGCGTAAAATGGGTTTCAGATACCAGTAGTGATGATTTAAGAATGATGTTAATTCGAGCGAATGCTGGGAAAGGCCGTTTGAATTCCACAGGACTATTTTAAGTTCGCTTAATTTATCCATTTAGTTAAATAAGTAGTGTGGTGATAATGCTCATCATATTGGACATTTGAACCATGAGCTGTTTTACCATATCTTTGAGGTCCTGCATATCGTTATTGGTGTTTTGTACAATTTGTATATCGTTAGATTTTTGAACATCTGGCTTCGTTACAGGGACCTCTGAAGACAACTGCTTCCTGAGTTGACGCAACCCGATTTGAAGGTACCACTTGAGTAGGTTTTACTTGCTGCATTGTTGCAGCTTGGGCGTATGAAATTGAGGGGTTTACTTTACTATCCTTTTGATTATGAAGAGGTTGTTGTTAGCCTCTTTCGCCAGTTACTCGTTCGCTTTGTTTATTTCTGAGAGGTGGGAACATACTAACTGAGCTTTTTATACACAATACAGCCTTTGTAACTTGCATTGTGCTTGTCACCACAAAGGGCACATTTGACATGTTCGCTCTTTTGCTTGATTGGACAGTCTACAGTCTTATGCTGCTCGGCACTTTTTACACAAATCGAGGCTTTTGTACAAAAATTTTTGGTGTGGCCATATGCCTGACAATTAGTGCATTGTGGTATGTTCCTTTTTTGGCGTGGAGGCTCGAATTTTGCTTTGCAGTGTTGGAGGGTGTTTACGTCGTATATGTTCTTGTTATTGTTTTTTGTTTTCAGTTCAATTGTAAAGGGTTTCGTTGTGCGCAGTTGTAGTACATTTTGAATATGTGTTACCTCATGACCAAGTTCGCCAATTTCTCTTTTTAATTCTTCAGTATCAGCCGAGTAATGCATATTGCGCAAGAATACTCTAAAACCTCTGTCTTCTTTTGGCTTGTATGTATAATACTGCGTATTTTTCTCTTTTAATAATTTAATTATTTGCGTGTAATTAATGGATTCTGCAGGTTGCACTTTAACCTCATTATCCTTAAGCACTTTGAGCTCATACTTACAGTTCGGAATATTATTTAGAGCTTTGTTTAAGTTGGTAATCACTTGAACACCTTGAACGTAGATAGGAGGAGGTTTCCTTGTAGTAGCTTTTAAATTTGGGTGTGTGTTACTGTTTTTCTTGCTTTCTGCTTCTTGGTTGTTCTCATCAATGTTATCATCGATTGCAAGCAAGAGCTGCAAATCTATTAAATTGTTCTGGTTTACTTAGCCAGTAGTCTGCTAGTGTTTTTGTGACTGTGCTTGCGATTTTTGTTTTATTTTAATTTTTTTACTGTTCCCCTCACCATTGTGGCTGTTGGGGGAATTACGATTTCTCTTGCTCTGTATTGGTACACTGCCGTTGTTTAAGGGAGTAGCCATTTGTGGTTGAGGTGAAGAGCTTACCTGTACTTGTGGTGTACTAAGTGTTGAAAAAATTGGGAAAGTTGATAGAGTAGCTGTTGTTGTTGTTGTTGCTCTTGTCATAGATTGTACAAAAGTTGATGTTGTGGTAGTAGAGGTTATTGTTCCTGTTGTGCATGATGTGGGAGTAACACAGTCATCCTTCCATGAGAGTGACTGCTCTAGGAAATCCTTTAATTCTCGATTTTGCAAATTACCTGTTTAAGATGGTGACACGTCTTGCTGAGCAGAATTTTTTATTACCAAAGCATCGTTGCTTGGGTTAATGCGTGGCAAACACTGGCATTTTTTGTATTTATTACTATTTTATCTTAATTATAAAATATTATCAAATGTAAGAAATTTTTTTTTACAGCTGTCGATGTTACCAATTCAGCGGTTTTTTTTTTTCTTATTATTTTGCAATCCCACTTCTGACACCAATTGTTACGATTTTACCCTTTATAAAATCGTTGATTTATTAAATAAATCGAGTTCTTTCTATATTGCAAATTATTTATAGCTCTATTTATTTATAGCAGTCAATAAAATTACAGAAAAACACTTTAATAGCACACTTTATTTACACGATATAGATAGACTAAACGTTTGCCACACTTTAGTTCTTCACACTTTGCGTTTTACTTATGAACTGAACTACTGCGTCACCAAATACCCGTATTTATATGAGTAGTCAGGTATTCTAGTTATTTTCAGTTTATTACGACACTAGAGTTTTCCAGCTGTCAAAATTCGCGTGAGGAAATTTCTAGTTGTGGAAATTTCTTGTAACAATATATTTTTTATATAATAAAACAAGCCATATAAGCATCAAAACTGATGCTATCGAAGTAAAAATTTCGTTTTATTATCGTTCAATAGCCGTGTTACTGCCGTAACAGAAACTTTTAGTTGCTGCCGCTCAATGATCAATACACTATTCGTGATATCTCTAATTAAAACCGATTTCTTGTTAACAAGTTTTCTTTAAAATTCCACGTATTTAGCGCCCTCTAGTGTTGCAAATAAGAGTCAAATCTAAATTTTTTTCACAACGCTTTATAATCTTTCTAAAAAAATGTTTTAATATAACGTAGAAAAAAAATGAAAAATTTTGAAAAAAACGTCAAAAATAGGCAAATTTTCAGCCATTTCTTATCAGATATCGATCGGACTTTTCGGTTGGACTCCACAAGGGTTTGAGTGGGACCATACACCGAAAAACACAAAAGTACCGTTATCTAATAAACGGTAATTAGAAAAAAAAATAACAGCGTTTTTCGTCTTCAGGAGGTCCCAATTAACTTATCTAGGCATGTGGCGTTCTTGGTATTTTTTGGCTGTAAACCAGTGTATTTTTCGCACTGCTTTTGAAAATCGATTAATCAGCCGAAATTGTAATGTAAATTGGCCGCCTCGGAGCTGTGATTTGAGCCCTTTGGATTATTTTCTGTGGGGAGCCATTAAGGATAAATGTTACGCAAACCATCCAGACAGTTGAAGCGTTGCAACATGAAATCGAAGTTGCCATTGAAGAGAGCCGAAACAATCGAAAATGTACTGAAAAATTAGAAATTTCTTCCCGCGAATTTTGACAGCTGGAAAAATCTAGTGTCGTAATAAACTGGAAATAACTAGAATACATGACTACTCATATAAATACAGGTACTTGGTGACGTAGTAGTTTAATTGATAAGTAAAATGCTGAGTGTGAAGAACTAAAGTGTGGTTACCTTTAGTCTATCTACATCGTGTAAATAAAGTGTGCTATTAAAGTGTTTTTCTGTAATTTTTAGTGACTGTTATAAATAGAGTTATAAATAATTTCAAAAAGTGTTTATTATTTGCAATATAGAAAGAACTCGATTTATTAAAAAGGTAAATAAATCAACGATTTTATAAAGGGTAAAAATCGTAACAATTGGTGTCAGAAGTGGGATTGCAAAATAATAAGCAGTCATGAAATTGGAGGAGCTTAAGGTGGAACAGCTCAAAAAGGAATTGAGCAAGTTGGAGCTACCGACAGCAGGTAATAAGACAGAATTGCAAAAGCGGCTGATAGAGGAATTCGAGCGGCGTAACATTGACATTGCGACTTACGAATTTGATGAAAAAGAATCAATGGAGGTTAGTACCCGTAAAACGGAAGGTAACATGAAGTTAAGCGCATAGTGTGCTGCTATGATGGAAAGATGGAAACGTCTAGAGTAGACAACAAGAATTTGTTAGTTAAACTTCATAAACTTCTAAGACAGACAACATGAAAATGTTAGAACCTTTGAGAGCAGACAACACGAAACTGTTAGAAACTTCTAGAGCAGACTATAAAAAACTACTGGAAATTTCTAGAGCAGACAACGAAATATTGTTAGCTAAACTTCAAGCAACTTCTAGAGCAGAGAAAGAGAAACTATTAACTAAGATGGAGACGAACGAGAAATTGCTAACGAAGATGGAAGAAAAGTTTCAAGAAACTTCTAGAGCCCTAATGAGAAAATCTCTGAGGTCTCCAAAAGAGTTTCCGACCTAGAGAACGGCGTAGATAGATTCGAGGTACAAACCAAAGATGTTGAAAGAAAACCACAAGATTTAGAAAATAAAGTAAATAATCTCCAATGTCAAGAGGGTCCAGTACGAATTATTCATGAAAGTTCTGAAAGAGCAAAGGCCCCTACTTTTCATGGCAGCGTACCGTTTAATCACCCTTATTCTAGTTGTCGTCGTCGACACAAGATAATGTTGTCTTGGGATTTTTTTTTGAAATTGTTATTCCCGTTGTCGTTATCGAAAATAGTTGATAACTGTCGACAATTATTTGGTATTCTGTAAGAAAATGTGGCGACGATATTGTCTTGAAACGACTCTGATTTTGTCGACACAATTTTTAGTAACGACCTGAGGAAAAGTAATGACTGAAAAAAAACGGAAAAAGAAAAATCAAATTTATTAAATGCACTTGGCCCACCAAGAATAATGTAAGATGGATGGCAGAAGGTAAAGAAAGCATGATCATATAAAGTGCATTATAAAAATATAACAAAATTTATTTATAGGTTTGGCGAGACTTAAAATTTAAAGTTAAAAAGAAAATAGTAGCCAACAAAGCCGAGTGTAATGCTACAGGTGGCGGAAGATTCAAGCAATTTATATTGAGCCCGCTGGAGGACGCTGTGGCAAATCTTCTACAGTTTCAGAAACAGCTGAACCCTAAGTTAAAGTCGTTTCCAACACTGAGCTGGTACGACCCCTGGGCTAAAAATCTTAATGTAGCTGCCAACTTTATTGTTTTGGAAATAAATGTGGACTTGATTCCGGTTTTCAAATTAGGTGCTATTGTTTCCAGCACATCTTTGAAGTCTGTTTTATTCAGCCGAAAGTAACTTTCAAACCTTTTAAAAAAATTAGAAGATTAACTTTCTTTAAACAGACTTTGATTTTGCTACTCACTTGTTATCTGGCAGATTAAAGATATTGGATTTCTGTATGAGAAGTCTTCTTTCCAATACTAGATTTTCTTTATTTTCTTCATCACTGGTATCAGAATTTAAATTACACATAAAATGTGAATGTTTATAAGTTCCAGTTCGAGACAGTTGCCTCCAGAGATATGTGGAACATCGAAGAAAAAGCTATAGAGTTGATTCTGGCCTTAAAAGGAAATGCTGCAGAAATTCTAGAAAGTGTGCCAATCACCTGCAGAAATAATTGTGACGACAAAATGGTGGCACTGCAGCGGAAGTATGGTGGCGAACACAAAAAAGAAATATACAGAATGGACCTAAGAGGTAGACTGCAGAAAGCAAATGAGTCATTGCAAGATTTCCCGACAGAGATTGAGCGGTTGGTGCAGTAACTTATCCAGGCGAAAATCATCCATTCTTGGATCAGTTTAAAATTGAAGCATTTGTGAATGGAATTCGGGATTCTGATGTGAGACATGCGGTATGTGCTAAGCAGAAATCGACTTTTGCTGAAACTGTCTCATTCGCGCTGGCCCAAGAGACTGCGAAGGTGATATCCAAGCCACAAATATTTAAGGTGCGTAACCTCGAAGTGACTGCTGCAAGAGAGCAAGATATACACACAAAGTTAACAGAAGGATTCAGAGAAGTGCTCACGGAGTTAAGAGATGCATTTAAACAGGCATTAGGGGAGAAGCAAGTCACGGCCAAGGATAAATGCTACAACTGCGGTAGAGTGGGGCATTTCCAGCGAATTTGCAAAGCACCAAGGAAGGAGGACAAAAGCACATTTTAACCATAGATACAGGAGCATCACAGTCAATCATCAAGCCCGATATAATTAGAAAGCCAGTTGAACCATTGCACGGGGTAAGTTTGCGAACAGCTACTGGAGAGCAGGCTTCTGTCTATGGTAAGGTAAATGTGAAACTAACGATTGCCAACACAAGCGTCAATCACGTATTTATTGTTGCCGATATTGTGTACAAAGTAATCATTGGCGCAGATTTTATGATTGGTCACAGCATTAATCTGCATATGGGGCAAAAAGTTATGATTTGGCGCAATGTTGAAATACCCCTTGATGTTGGATATAAGCAAGCGGATCGGGAAAGAAAGCTAGTTACCATCAGCCACCAAAAACTACCAGCACGGGCAGATACTTTAGTATGGGTGCGTATGGAGGGAGATTGCGAGGACGGCAGCTTGTGGGTGGTAGAACCATCAGAAATAAAAAGTGACCTAATAACAGCGAAAGCCCTCGTGGAAACCAGCAAAGACAAAAGAGTTTTCTTGTAAGAGTACTGAACCTATCAAATTTTGAAATAGCCAAATGTACTGCGCCAGAAGCAATAATCAGTTGCGAAAAGAACTTGGAACCTTCCAATGCGTGCGTTAAAGATCGAAAGATTCAAGCAGCATATGTAGAAAATGGGTAAAAGAACTGGCCCCGCCTGATAGAAATAAAGCCAAACAATTAATCAGGAAATACGGCTCTGTCTTCGCCATGAGAAACCAAAGTCAAGGAAGAACGACGATTGTAAAACATCGAATAAATACTGGTGAAGCGAGGCCAATAAAGCAGGCGCCAAGAAGTATTCCTCTAGCAAAACGAAATGAAGTAAAGGAGTTAGTCAACGAAATGGAGCGTAGTGGAGTAATCGAACCATCTTCTAGCCCATGGAGCTCGCCTATAGTTTTAGTTAAGAAAAAAGATGGCAGCACCCGATTCTGTGTTGATTACAGAAAACTAAACGATATCACCAAGAAGGACAGCTATTCACTACCGAGAATTGACGACACTCTAGACACGCTAGCAGGAACCAAATGGTTCTCCACATTGGACTTGCAAAGTGGTTATTGGCCAGTAGAAATTTGTGACCAAGACAAGGAGAAAACTGCCTTTAGCACAGGTGACGGATTATGGCGGTTTAACGTGATGCCCTTTGGACTCTGCAATGCTCCAGCAACATTCTAGAGGTTAATGGAAAATGTGCTCAAAGGACTCCATTGGAAAACTTGCCTAGTGTACCTTGATGACATAATTGTCATGGGAAAAACTTTCGATGAACACCTGAAGAACTTAGCAGAAGTTTTAAGGCGAATATCTGCGGCTGGACTCAAGCTTAGCGCAAAGAAATGTTCCAGAGGGAAGTCAAGTATTAAGGGCACAGCGTAACTGCAGAGGGTATATCAACCGATTAAGATAAGATTCGGGCTATAAAAGATTGTCCTTGCCCGAAAAATCTGCACGAGTTGCGCAGCTTTCTAGGTCTCTGCACATACTATCGACGATTTGTACCAAATTTTGCCAGTGTTGCTGTGAGTACATGAGCTGACTAAGAAGGCGCGACCATTTCATTGGGGAGAAGCCCAAGAACAAGCATTTCTGAGGCTCAAGGAGTTATTATGTACTGCACCGATTCTTGTATATCCTGTGGCCGGGGAAAAATTTGTGCTGGGTAGCGATGTTAGCGGATACGGAATAGAAGGTGTGCTTTCGCAGGTAATCAATGGAAACGAAAAAGTCATAGGATATTACAGTCGAGTACTTTCGAAGCCTGAAAGGAACTACTGCGTAACACGGCGGGAGCTCTTGGCGGCGGTAGAATGTGTAAAGCACTACCACAAGTATCTGTATGGTGAGCACTTCCAACTAAGAACCGACCATTCTGCACTCAGGTGGCTGCTGCAATTTAAACAACCAGAAGGGCAGCTAGCTCGTTGGATTGAACGACTTCAAAGCTATTATCTTAGCATCGATCACAGGAAAGGCATAAAGCATTGCAATGCGGACGCCCTTTCGAGATGCCCCTGTAACTTAGAGTGCAAACATTGTTCGAGGGCTGAAGGAAAAGAGTGCATTGTTGATATAAGACTAACGCATATTGAGTCAAGTGATGCCTGGTCGGCGGCGCAACAGAATAACCCCATACTGTCAAAAATTATGTCAGCCAAAGCAGAGGACAGGAGGCCTACCCGTGAACAAATATCAGCTGAAAGTCCGCTAATGAAAGCGTATTGGGCCTAGTGGAACAGTCTACGGGTAATTAATCACTGCTAATACCGTATATGGGAAAGTGCGGACGGCAAAACTGAGACAAAGCTAATTGTGGTGCCGACAAGCAAAATAGACGAAGTATTAAAAGAGTTCCATGACGGTCTCAGTGGTGGTCATTTCGGTGTCACGAAAACCCTAGATAAGGTAAAACGATTCGACCACTGTTGGAAAAAATTCGTGAACGATTGTTGCTTGTACCCAAAGAACATTTAGTGGATGAACAAATAATTCCCACAAAGTGCCGGCATCACCTCAAACAGTATAATCCAGCTGAACGGCACACATGGGGACTTAAAAATTATGTCTTAAGTGGATTTTCAGGTTTCAGTTATAATTTTGACATTTTTGCTGGAGCTCAAAGTGATACATTTGCGGAAGTAAGTGGAAACGTTCTAACAAGATTAGCAACTACAATACCAAAAGGACAAAACTATAAAATATTTTTTAATAATTGGTTTAGCAGTCCGAAGCTTCAAGTGTATCTCATGAAGAATGGTTTATTGGCTTTAGGTACAGTAAGGCTAAATCGCGCAACAAACTGCAAGATGCCAACCGAAAATGAAAAAGTTGGGCCGGGAAAGGAAGCATGGTCGAAAAAGTAGCTGACATTGATGGGGTTGAACTTGGTCTCGTCACTTGGTTTGACAATAAAGTGGTAAATATTATTTCAACCTACGTCGGATGTCACCCTATATCAACAAAAAAGCGCTACAGTAAAAAAGAGAAGCATATTGAAATGAAATTCCCCTAGGGCAACTGATGTATATAATTATTATATGGATGGCGTAGATTTACTGGATTCTTTGCTAGGTCTTTATAAAAAATAATAAAAAAGTGGTATAAAAAGATTTTTTTTTTTCACATGATTGACATATGCATTGTCAATGCTTGGATTATGTGGCGAAAATCGTCTTGCAATAGCTAAACATCTTTGCAAGGTTGGTAAATTAAAAAAACGAGGACGGCCGATCTCCACAGCATCAAACTCTATCAACAAGTAGACAGAATACACTCACTAGAAGTAAAAAAAAAGCGACAGGATTTTCCCTTGAATTCTGTACGGGCTGACGGAATAGGACATTTCCCCAAATGGATGGAAAACCGACAACTTTGTCAGAATGGTTGCTCTTTTCGTTCGTACACCTTTTGCAAAAAATGCAACGTTTTCTTGTGTTACAATGACAAACAAAACGGTTTTACAAGTTTCCACACTAAATAAATTTTTTTTTATTTTCAAATAACTGTAAATGCATATAAGGCCATATATGGCTCCATTTTTTTTCTTACAAAATGTCCAGTGAATTTTTTAAATTTTGTTAAATATGTATTAAATTATCCTAAATAAACATATATTTACGGTGTTTTATTTTTTTCTTTATTTAAAACATGTTTATGCAGTAGAGGGTGCTATCAAAGCAATTTAAAGATTTTATTTTTCAAACGTTCTCAGAACGTTTTTTTTTTTTTGGGTATTTTGTAGGCTTTTATAGTACTTTGTATTAAGTACCATCAATTTCTGGCTGGGTTATGTAAGAGGCTATCATTTAAAATTTATTAGTTTTAAAGCTCTGTGTGATCATGACAAACTGAACTAAAGAATTAAAAAAATCAAATAAAAAATGTAAAAAGATTTGGAAAAACAAGTCATACATACTTTATCCTTGGAATACATTCTTTGTGACCTTCATATATGATTTTCATATAACACCGTGGTTATTTAAAAATTACATACTAACATACTGGAAATACAGATATTTTTTTAATATTTTATGTATTAAAAGGAATTGTATTTACAGTACTTGTATGTATGTATTAAAAGGAATTGTATTTACAGTACTTGTATGTATGTATTCTTTTTTGTTTTTTTTATTACCAAAGTATTGATGTTATCATTTCGACGTTACAAGACCAATGTAAACGTTGCAATTTAACTGTTTCGCCAACGGGTAAGAATGCATCAAATCAGTGATTTTGTAAACCCATTATAAAGGTCTTATAATTATAATGCATATGACCTTAAATAACAACATTTCTTACAGCATTATGTCAAATCCAACCAAAGAAAATTTAAAACTATTTGTGAAAACATAAAATATTGTGTTAGTCGAAATAATATTCTCAATAATTTTGCACTGTTATTTATTTTTGAATTTTTTATAACAGAAAATAATGTAGAAAATTTCCAGGTTTCCCCTAAAATGTTAAAAATCTTTAGT
Organism: Eustalomyia histrio; assembly: GCA_949748255.1. NCBI lineage: Eukaryota > Metazoa > Arthropoda > Insecta > Diptera > Anthomyiidae > Eustalomyia > Eustalomyia histrio. Next base: position 81,198,406 of record OX456523.1, on the reverse strand, counting down.
TAATTTATAGTTAAGTAAATATTACTTGTTTTTTTGTTTTTATTTCGAGAGAAGGAAACATTTGTTTTTAAAAAAATATATATATTTTTTATTTCAATTAAAAAAAAATCTAATTTTTTTAAATTTTAAATTACATTATATTTTTATGTATTTTTGTTTTTCTTTTTTTATAAATTACAAAAAAAAAAGTATTAAATAAAAAATTTAATTTCAATATCATTTATGAAATAAGAGACAATAAAAACAATTTTTTTTAAATAAATGAACCTAAGTTTTGTTTTATAAAAGTAATAAATAATGTTGAAAAGTAGTACAAAGATGGAGACGTATATATATATACATATATATATATATATATATATATGTATATTTCTATATATATATATATATATATATGTGTATATTTATATATAAATATATATACATATATATATATATACATATATATATATATATATATGTATATATATATATATATATATATATATATATATATATATATCTTCATTGCACATACTTTGAAGACATCTGTATATACAGCCAAAAAAGTCCCTATTATATATATATACATATATATATATACATATATATATATATATATGTATATATATATATACATATATATATATATATATGTATATTTCTATATATATATATATATGTATATTAATATATAAATATATATACATATATATATATATATACATATATATATATACATATATATTTAAATATACATATATATATATATATATATATGTATATATGTATATATATATATATATATATATATATATATATATATATATATATATATATATATATTCATTGCACATACTTTGAAGACATCTGTATATACAGCCAAAAAAGTCCCTATTATATGCGCTGTATCCAGTAAAATGTCTTCAGTGTAAACAGTAGAACAACGAAAAGTTTATTTATATATATTTATTTATATATATTTAAATATACATATATATATATATATATTTATTTATTTATATATATTTATTTAAGGCGCCGCCGTGTGTATCTTTTGAACAGCTTTTAGTCTTGTTTGATATGGAAAAATAGAAACAAACTTTAAAAATCTTTAAGCAAAAAATAAATTAAAATACAAATTATGAAAAATAGTTTAAAAAATAAAATTAATTAAATTATTATTCCAACAATAATTTAAAAATATTAAAAAAAGTTAATAGTTATTTATAACAAAAACAAATTTAAGATATTTATGATTTCTTTTTTTAAATTTGTTTTTGTCATGGCAAAACAATACAAGGAATTTTTTTTGTTGTAATCTAGAGAACATGTTTTATAATATGTCTACCTAGTATTGTTATGCCATGGACTCGTAAAAAAATTAATTTGCATTTTTACGTGTAAATGAATGGTGGAATGAACGTATAAAAAATTTGCTTGAAGCTCCTCTGTTTAAACCACAATCCTGCAGTTTTTCAATTTGTCTGTAAAAAAAACAACACATTGATAATTTGTTTTAATTTTTGGGGTTTTTAATTTTATTTTGTTATAAAACTTGTTTAATAATAAATACAAATAAAATAGATGTTTCTTATTTTCAAAATTGAAAAACTACACGATTGTATTTATACATTTATATTATATATGTTAGAATTCTTTTTAATCAGCAGCTTTAAGTCACAGCTTTATATAAAGAAGGCAGCTTAGGCAAACAAATTAAAATAAACATAAAGAAAAAATACTTTGTTTTACAAATATTTAAGAAACATTGTAAGAAACACTAGTGTTAGAAAAAGAAGGCTGAATGGGAGAAGCTTACGCTCGCACATGATACATCTTATGAAGATTTTACATTTTACTTAAAGCTGTAACTTTATCTGTTGTTATTTATACATTTTTATTGAGGAGCTGCTGTTGTAGCGACAATTGTTGTAGTATTAGCATAACAATTTGGTGGTGGCGGACGTGCTGCTATAGCCGTTGTTGTGGTTGATGCTATGGCTGCTTGTTGTTGTGGTAATGAAGATTGATGTGGTTGTGGTGCTGGGGGAGTTTGGGGATGATAAAAGAATATTAATGGTTAGCGTCGTACTCCGTAGCTGTTGCCCTGTGACTGTGAATTATTATTACCTCCACGCATTTGAGATCCACTGGTACCATTTGAGGCACGATTATCATTGCGATTAAAAGCGCCACCCATACGAGGAGGTACACCACCTGATCCACCCCCACCACTAGAACCAACTCGCGACATACTGTTGCTGTTGTTACCCACGCTATTGCCACGCATCATACTTCCACCATTGCCAGAGTTTGATAATGATCTCGAAGGTGGTCCACCACTAATATTACGCTGATTACTGTTCATGTTACTATTCATACCACTGCCGCCGCCCATACTTTGGCGTGGTGGTATATCGTTGTTACGTGCTCTGGGCTTCTTTTCTTCCACGTTCAATTTTTGTCCTTCTGGGCCATCGGGGAAGTATAGGGGCTGTAAGCAAATGCATTATTTAAGTTTTTATTAAATCCTGTATGACACTAGCATCTTCTAACTTTTTTTTGACTTTGTTTAAGGGTTTTATTAAAATTTTGCTTATTTACGAATAAGTTAAAAGGAATTTAAATAAAATAAAAACACTAACAAATGTAAGAAAAAGGCTAGTGTCATACGGGCTTAACTGTATGATACTAGGGTGTCCCGCAATAGCACTCAAACGATGCGTACTATCGAGCTGAAAAAAAAACATTTCGAGGGACTACGCTACCCGTGTTTGAAGTTGGTCTTCGTAGTGTATTTTCTGAAAAAAATTCCGAACTTTTATACAAAATAGGGCTCAAAAGTTTGGTTTAAAAAAATATCCATAGAGCATTTTTTGGTACACCACATCATTCATTAATAATGAAATAATATTTTTTTATTCTTTTCCCGCAATCAGCTCAATAACACACACCGTTTGAGTGCAATAACACGAAATTAGAAAATTTTTAAATTTGGGACAGCCTATTAATATGTATAAATCAAAGCTGTTCAATGGTACAAATATTAAATTTTCTTAAAAAAAAATAATATAAAGAGTATAAAACAAATTCATTCAAAGCGAAATTAACTAAAAATTATAAGGTAATTACCCGAGTGAAAAAGTTTATATTTAGTTATATATTTATATATAATCATATATAACGTTATAAATTTCTTATATGGTGCCATATATAATTATATCTAATTTTATAAGCCAAGAGTGCCAAAGCCCTATGAGCTTGGCTCATTTGGTTTTGTAAAAGCACTTAGCTATAGGCTGTGTGTTCTAATACACACATAGAGCATTCAGCACTACCCTGTAGGAAATGTCGATAGTGAAACTGTACTGATTCACTATTGACTTTGCCACCAGTACTACTGACTAATTATGCCCCAGCCAACGCTTTCTGCTGTAGACATTTAACTTGTGCATGTCATTGCGAATCTACACAATTATTGACTAGGTACTAGTACTAGTACATTTTAGTAATTCTAGTCTACACTTTTGGAACTTTTTACTTGATTTCCACACTAGGAAGGAAATAAGATTAAACAGGTGCATTTATTTTGTTAAATTAGATATTTTATTAATATTCCTTTTTTTTATAAATTTCATTAAAGTAAAAAAAATTTCTTGCAAATTTAATTTTGGAGTAGACAAATCTTCAAAAGACCGCACAAAATCTTTATCAGGCTCCACAAAATCTCTAGACTAGCAATTTCCACTAAAAATTGTTGCCTCTTTCTTGTCATTTTTATACAAAATTTATTGTTTTTTTCACAAGTTTTTTTGTTATTTCTTTTGCTCATTATATATTTTGTTCAAATTTGTATATTTACCTTTTAAATTGATTTTTCTTTATATTGTTATTAAAAACTTTAATTTTGCAATAAAAAAAATCAAGAACAAGCACAGCTTTGCAGCTAAAAAAAAAGGAATGCAAAGAGTATAGACGCTTTGTGGACATGTCACCTAAAATAGTCGACAAAAGTGGTGACTTGTAGACACTTGACCCCAGGCTTCCTACAGGGTAGCAATACGAAATACACAAACAACTATGTCTTATTAGTTTTTTTTGTCGTTCACTGTATATGTATACGCAAGTGCAAAGCAACAACACTTTCGTATGCTTTGCTGGTAAACATTGACGACAGCGATCATCAATGTAGATTTTGTTTTTGTTTAACGTATGATATGAAATATTTTTTTTTCTTTTTCCTTTGTATGTATTGGTTTTTACAACAAAAAATATTGAATCAAAATTAGTTTTTCTTTCAATGTATTGGTGTTTGCTCTTCCATAAGGAACTTTTGGGCACCCCTGATATAGGCCTATATAACTAGATATGTCAGATCAAATTAGATATAATTATAAATGGTTTTATATTGAAATTTGTTACCAAAATAATCATAATAATAATGAAAATCATATATATCACCGCTCACTGCTCAATGTTTTTATTTGTTCTAAGTCAGGGAAGGACACCACACATACTATCATATTTACGTTTGAGTGTGAAGCAGCAGAAAACGAAATTCAACTTGACGTTCACTTGTTCAAGAAAGCAACAGCCGAACTTCAATTATCTTTAGCCACACGAAGTAGCCGAAGTATACTCGTCTTAAGCAGTTGAGTAGTTACATTAAAATATTTTCAGACTTTATTTTTTAAATATCTAACATTTATATTAAGCTAAATTAATATTTTGTTCATACGTGTGCAAAAACATTGTCTGTTCCATTGTCATAATTACGATTACTACGTACATAAGTCACGTTTTATTATGTATTTTATCCATAATTTATTTGCTTGTTTTTTGAAAAAGTTTTCAAATTATAAACTTTAGAAAAAATAAACAGTTTTACAATTTTAAATGTTAGAAATTTTATTATTTATGTTTAAAAAACTTATGTTCAATTTGAAAACAAAGAACATCAATAGTAAATCTTGAGAACTTTATGTGGAGCTTGGATTATAACCTGAAATTATCTGTTCATATCATCGTAAGTTTTAATTTTCTTAGAGTTATTTCTTTTTTTTTAAGGTAAAATACCGTGCTCAAAATGCTACGCAAATATTTGATTACGAGGTTTTGGGAGTGTAGAAAGAGCGAAAACCAATTGATAGAAATTTGAATCCTGAATATTTTGTATTAGTTTTAATTTAAAAAAGGTATAAAGATGTAATTCATGGTATTTACTATTCACTTTTTAAATTTCGATTTTTAACCAAATCGATCCAAATGAAAATCGGTAAATTTCTATCACATAGCGGAAAACTAACAATAGTTAAAAAATTGCGCAAAATGTTTAAAGAACGAAAATTGTATTAAGTGAGAATTAGGCTGAATGCAGCGATATTTTTTTAAGATTATGCAATTTATTTTGGTAATGTAAAGCATGTAAACGAAAAATTGTATACATTTTTATTTTTTAATAAAATTCAAACTTAAAATAACAAAATTCAAATTAATATTACAAATTAAGTACAATACTTCAAAATTTTTAAAACTAGTAAAAAGTTTACGATTCGGGGCGAGATAATGCGTAGGTGCGTATTTTACCTTTTAACCCACTCATAAGTTTTTGGACACCTATTCTACCAATTTTATTAACTGCTTCATTCCATCTGAAGTGCAAATTTATCTCAGTTTTAGCTACCTTGGATGTTTTTCGCAGTATTAATTTTATATGAGCCCAAAATTTTTCCACTGGACGAAGTTAAGGCAGTTTGGTGGATTGCACTCTTTTTTGACAAATTGTATATTATTGTTTCTAAGCCATTCTACAGTTTCTCTGGAATAATGAATTGTTGCTAAATCAGGCCAGAATATTGGTGGAGTAGAATAGAGTTTATACAAAGGCAATAAACGTTTTTTTTAACACTGTGTTATGTACGTTTGCCTGTTCAATGTGCCTCGTGTGACAAAAGGCTTAGTGAATTGCCCACAGCTGCAAATTGCTTGCCATACTAAGAACTTTTTTTTTTGCAAATTTGTCAACTTTTTTGTATTTAAATATTTTATTTATACCTCCCTTCATATATGCAGTATAGTATTGGGATACAGGAATTTGCTTGAAATCCTCTTTGACATATGTTTCGTCATCCATCAATATACAGTAGACCGTACCTCAAAAAAAAAGTTCACCGTACACCCTCAAATATAAAGTAATTTAACAAGAAAATTTCGAAAATGTTTTTTTTTTTTTTTTTTTTGCCGAACGTAGGGGTCGCCATTTTATATTTTTCGTTATATCTTCGCCATTTACCGTCAGATCTTAAAGTGTTGTATATCAATATTTTTTGTCTCGCGAAGGCCGATGTTTTCCTCGAAGGAGCCATTGACCTCAAGTAAACCGTTCTAGTATTAACCCACCAGATCTCAGTTGCTACCACCTTAATGTACTACCCTAATATTTTAAAATGAAAGCTCGCAAAAAAGCAATAAACTTTTGCTAGGAAAGTATTCCAATAATTCAAGCGGAACTATTATTTTATTTTTTTTTAATTTTTTTTGTTGCCGAATGTAGGGCATTTTTAATTTTTTTTGTCATATCTTCTGTATTTACAGTCGGATCTTTAAGGGTTATATATCAATGTTTTTGACGCAATGATACCAATTTGTTACATCAAAAATCATTGACCTTAAGCACCCTTTTATACTACTTAAGGGGTAACACCTACGTAAAAAGCCTATATATAAAAACTTCCTTTTTTTTATTTTCTTTATTTACGGAGATGTGTTAACAAAGATTGGTTCTCACAAGATTTATAAAGGAGTACAAAAAAATATTTGTTTTACACAAAGTTTTACAAAATGATAGTATATTTACAATAGAGGTCCACGGCACGTAGCATTACTTAATCAATTTTTGGTGGATTTCTCTTTAATTTATAATGCATATGGAAAACTAAATTATCTATGGATGCGCGTAGGAGTTTTTGATAGGTCAAATACTTTTTGACTTAGAGCTGTTTCTTTACGAGTATAAAAAATAGATATTTTGACTTTAACACTTCGCTGTTTTGTCAAAAAAAAAAATAATATACCCAAAAACTCATACGCTTTTCTCTAGATAATTTAGTTTTCTATATAAAGTGTATGTTTCAGAGCGATCCACCTAAAATTGGTTAAATTATGCTGAGTGCCGTGGATCACTTATAAAATAACACAAATTTTAATCGATCGTATTTTGACGTGATTCAAGTTGGCTGTATTAGTTGGCTTTATTATTTATTATTTGGCTGTATTATTATGCTTCTATCAAGTACCACCTGTTAATAAGCTACTGTCAAATTTTGAGCAGGTTCCGTCTTTTTCTTTAACAGCTGTTCAAAACATACAAACCTCGTGAATTTTTATAAAAATGGAAAAAAGTGAATTTCGTGCGCTCATTAAACATTATTTTTTTTTGCGAAAAAACGTCAATCAAACCAAGGAAAAGCTTTACAAATACTATGGGGACTCTGCACCATCGATTTCAATGGTAAAAAAATGGTTTACTGACTCGTTGTGGTCGCACAAGTACAAATGACGCTGAACGTTCTGGACGGCCAATTGAGGTCAATACACCCGAACATGTCGAAAAAATCCACGATATGGTGTGGGCCGATCTAAGAGTAAAAGAGCGTGAGATTGTTGATGCCATAGGCATTTCATATGGCAGTGTGGTTTCGATTTTAAATGATCAGTTGGATTTAAGAAAGCTGTCTGCAAGATGGGTGCCGCGTTTGCTCGCAATTGACCATAATCCACGGGTGCACACGTGTGTAGTTTCAATGGCAAAATTCCATGAATTGGGATACGAATTGGTACCTCATCCGCCATATTCTCCAGATTTAGCCCTCAGTGACTATTTGCTATTTCCAAACCTAATGAAATGGCTCGGTGGAAAGAGATTTAGCTCCGATGAAATTATTGATCAAACAAATGCCTATTTTATGGACCTCGAAAAATCCTATTTTTTGCTAGGGTTACAAAAATTGGAGAAACGTTGGACTAAGTGTATTAAGCTAAAAGGAGATTATGTTGGAAAATATTTTTTTTTGCAAAAAAACTGTCATTCAAAAAGTCACGGACTTATTGATCCGCCCTCGTATTAACAAGACCCTACATTAGAGATGGGCAAGTAAGCGATTTTTAAATAACGTTCACGCACGATCACGTACCAAAAATTACAACCACGCATGATCACGTGAGTAATTTAAATTTTTTCCCACGCTCACGAAAAATATTGAAAAAATATTTCGAAAAAAAGGTATAATCACGAAAAAAATCGACTCACGCACGGTCACGCACAAAAACTTTTTACCGATCACGCTTACGCATGGTCAACGTGATTTTAATTTTGGGTCACGCTCGCGCGTGATTCAAAACATTTTGTGTCACGTGCCCACCTCCACCACCCTACACACTATATTTCATGTGTTTTTATTACTTGATGTACTACACAAACATAAAATAGCAGCGGGCAAAGGCCTCTACGTTGTTAGCGTAGAAAAAGGTTGCCCGGACTAACGCCACGGAGTATACGGAGTTCCCAGAAAATTACCCGGAATCCCCAATTTTTCCATGTATCTGACCAAAATTCTAAGAAGTACCTTAATAAATAAATTACAGATTTCTCCCTTTGATGCCCATTTTATCCATGTACCTGGCTAAAATTCTAAAATGTAGCTGATCAATGAGCTAGCCCATACTCCAGTTAACACATATTTAAAATTTCAGGTTTCTAGCTAAATCGGTCTGGGCAGCCCGTTAAGGGGGAGACTCTTCACCTTTTTTAGCTATTATATACACTGGAGATGGAGAATGCATACCAAATTTCAACTTCCTAGGTCCAACGGTTTGGGTAGGCCGTAAAGAGGGTAACTTTTGGCCGTTTAAACTCTCATTTTTACAACGTCACTGACCAAAATTCTTAAATGTACCTTTGCAAGGAGTTAGCACATACTCCCAGGAAGGCATATTTCAAATTTCAGGTTTCTAGCTAAATGGGTTTGGGCAGGACGTGAAAGGGGTTTTCCCCTTCTTGCTCCTCCCCGAAGGAATTTCCTAAAACCCCGTCTTAGCGGATGTCTACGCCGGAGAGAAAAACTACATACCAAATTTCAGCTTCCTACCTCCTGCGGTTTGGGAGGTTGGATATTCGGGTGTATCATCAAGTGTTAGGCACGTACTGCACCAAGGTTTTATTTTGTCAGTGGCATAAACGGATGAACATTTTCTTCCTGTAATTTGAATCCCGGGGACATCTTCAATCAAGTAACGGTCGTTACCCAAAACTTTGGCAATAATATAGGGCCCACAGTATTTTGGCTCTAGTTTTCTAGAGTCCCTTGTTGCGGGCGCTTCATTCTCGATTACAACTATGTCATTTTCGAAATACTTTTTTGGTACGGCATGTTTTGCATTGAAACGTTTTTCCCATTTTTCTCATTTCCTTTAGATGTTTTTAACTGTCATGTCTTTTTTATCGGTTATGGAAACAGTGTCATCTACAATGTCATAATAAAATCAATACAGACCAGAGGTTGAGTTTCGTTGGTACGGATATACGATATAATCGTCTGGTTAGCACGTTCGACTTGCCCATTTGCTTTCGGGGTACGCACAGCTGTTTTAACATGCTTAATCGTATTATAACTACAAAAGTCTTCAAAAGCTTTTGCCGTAAAAGCGGTACCTCGATCGCTAACAATACGCTTTGGAAGACCAAAATACTACGTCATCTCATTCAGAGCTTTAATTTGGAACGTATACTTGTAATGGCGACCTCTTTCATAATTTTAATTAATACCTAGCAAATTCAACAAAAAGTTCAAAATGGGCCACCCCAACGTACAGCCTACGCTACCTACGCGAAAAATCATTATGAGCGACGACTCACATTTTGACATGGCTGGCTTTGTAAATAAACAGAATAGCTAGCCGCTACTGAGGAACTGAAAATCCTCACACCAACGGCCTCTACACCCTCGTATTTTGAGAGACTTTTTTCCCGGACGCATTATATCAAAAAAAAATTTCGATTGACCTCCTGATTTGACTACTTTCTTTGGGGATACTTGAAGGGAAAGGTCTACGGCAACAAGCCAGATGCTAAAGAACAATATTATTGAAGAAATTGGAGCAATATAACACCCGTAAGCCAAAATGTTATGTAAAATATTGTTTAAAGAGCACACATTTGCGCAGCCGCCAGAGGCGGTCATTTAGCGGATATTTTATTTATATATAATTGTTATAAACCAAACTTGAATTATTAAAAAATATTGTACCATTTAAGATTTATTTAAATATTATCATCAGAACATAAAAAACACTGTCCATAAAGAAAAAAACAGTCTTGCTAAATTAACATGTAAAATAATCGAAAAAAAAAACGAATAAAAGGAATAATCACGACAAAAAATAGACTCATGCACGCTCTCGCACGATCACGTGAGTAATTTAACACACGTAAATCACAGGCACAGAATAATCGTCTGGTTTTATGTTATTTACTAATAGTTTTAAGCAGAGTACGTATTTGGTGTACTTTTTACTTTCATTTTTGTGATCAAAATTATTTTTGTTCTGTTTTCTTATATCATGCACATGAAAAAAAAAACAGTTTGTTTCTTTCTTCAATTGATATCATTTCTTCATCCAAACTCATTTCATCTTCATGATAGTGTTTATATGTGTGTCTAATATATTTCCTTCATCTTCATGAAATGAAACATGAAATGTAAACAATTTGCTCTCGTTTTGGACATGAAATGAAAACGTTTTTACACATTTCACGTAAAGAAAAAAAATGTGATAATGATCATGAACAATAGGCCTTATTACAGTTGTCGTTGGCGAATTCGACAGTAAGTCGAATTTGTTGAAATGTCGTTAAGAACACAACTTTTAAAAAATTTTGCTACTGAATTTTTCATAAATAACAATCGAATTATAAAAAATGTTTAATCAGAATTTAATTTCTTTATAATTTTCAATTTACGCAAAACCATTTCTACTACAAATTCGACAACCGTAATCAGGCCGAATATTTTCTTCACGAAGATTTTTATAAAGTTTCATGAAGAAAATATTTCATATTTTAGTTAGTCTCGGTTCACACTTAGCAATTTTTCTTGTGCACACAGCGAATGTCTCTTTTTGCGATTTTAGTTTTTTTACATATAGAAAAAATTACGAATTAGAAAACACAAAAGAATTGCAAGTACAAGCAAGTCGGTACCCCTTTCCGTTATTCTTCCCTCTCTACATTGTTGGGCATAATAAATAAATCACTGATGACAGGATTGTTTCCTGATAACTGGAAAGAGTCTATGGTAACGCCAATTGAAAAAGATTGCCAAAACAAGAAAATGTGAGGAGTTTCCCCCTATAAATACATTAAAGACGTATGAAAAAATAATCGAGAAAGTTTCAAAGGATCAATTGGAAAAATATATGGAAACTAACAAACTAATATCAAAATATCAATTAGGATTTAGGAAAAAATTTTCATGTGAAACATCAGTAAATTACCTAGTAAACAGGTGGAAAAAATAGAAAATAAGAAAATTGTTGCAATATTTTTAGACTTTAAGCGAGCATTTGAAACGATAGACAGACGTAGAGTTAGAATGGTTGAAATAATATTTAACGAACAGAAGGCAAACTACAAAAGTAAACAATGTAAAATCCAATATGATTAATAATAAATATGGAGTGCCACAAGGATCAATTTTTCTAAATAAAAAAATATTTGGGCTTTGTAATTGACAAAAACCTAAACTTAAAAACCACATTGAATATATTTGTAAAAAAATCGGCAAACAAATTAGTTTCTTCAAAAGATTAAGAAAACAAGTAAAAAAGGGCTAAATTCGGCTGTGCCGAATCTTTGAATACCCTCCACCATAGGGGCTGAAGATGATATACGTATATACTAAATTTTTCATGAACTGTAATATGAATATGTTTTGTCAATTTATGTAACGAACTTTTGTTATTTAGTTTTAGTAATGTTATTTATTTAGTTTTAGCAATGTTATTTACAGAGGTCTGCTCTGTTAGCGACTTTAACATTGTTGATTTTTACGTTAACTTAGTTATCAGAGTAACACACATATAAGCTCTAAGAATGTTAATCGAACAATAAGAAGACTTAATAACATTTTTACTTACTTAACAGAAAAAAAATAGATACAGAAAAATTGTACAAATTTGTATGGAAAATTTAGAGGTACCTTCACATTTTCACTCATAACTTTTGAACCGCTTAACCGATTTTGCTCATTTTAAATACCAAACTGCTCGGGAGGATGTTCAATAATCTGGGTAAAAATAGGCACCCCCGCTTGCGTCTTCGCGTCGTGATCGCCATTTCAACAGACAGACGGACATCGCTAAATCGACTTAAAATTGCATAAGGATCACGAATATATATACTTTATGGGGTCTTAAACCTATATTTCGACATGTTACAAACGGAATGACAAACTGATATATACCCTCACCATATATGGTGGAGGGTATAACAAATATCAATACTAACAGTAATTAATATATACAACACCAACCATGATTAAACCACACTTCGAGTTCGGGTCAACAATAATTTTCTCATGCTGCACAGCAAACCAAATTGAAAGACTGCAAAAGTTAATATTAACAGTTAATATTTACCCTTATTAAATTATGAAAGAAAAAGTGAAAGAAAACTTGTTTTTGTTAATAAATTTTTAATTCAAAAATGAAAACTATGACCTTTTTTTATTTTGCAAAGAATTAGTTGACAAACTGTATATATATTTAGAAAACATATTGTACATTTTGTTAAGAATAATAATTATCAGTAGTCATGGAAATCTATGTAAAATGAATAATATTAAGAATATTATGAATACTAATAAATATATAAAAAAAAAAAAACTCAGAATTGCTGCGTGAACCGGGACTTACAATAGAAAATAAACTACCGTCATAAAGGCTTTCATGGTGATGCCCTAAGACGTTCGTCGCGAGAGGAATAAGTGACTACATGTATTTGGTTTTTGTATTGGATGCATTTTGTTATTGTATATTCGTTCGTCTGAATGTATATCATACATGGGACAATTGAGTGGATTAATTAATTGATATTTTCAATACCATTTCATTGATAGCAATTGTAATAAAATAAGTTTCATTACCGTTGTTTCAATTAATTATAATGATTTAAGGATCTGGTTTCATTGATTAAAGTTAATGTTTTTAAATATCATAACCATTATTAATGCACTAATTAAAAAACATTAGCGGTTTTCACTCTTGGTGGTATATTTACAACGATTTTATACTACAAAGGGTTAACGTATTTTTCGTGTTTATTGTAAATTAATGAATCACCTGATTTTCCTTTTGTTTTTCATCAATTTGAAAACTTAAAATATGAAAAAGAATTTGAAGTTAAGAAAAATGCCCATAATTACGGGAAAAGATAAAATTATAATTTTTTTTGTGCAAAATGCAATTGGCCAAATAGAATTTGCAAAGATTCTGGAGATTGAAGTTATGGTATTACTTGTAATAATAAAAACCAATAGCTGTTTCATTATCGGTCCATCTCTTATAACTTATTTGTCTCACGCTTTCGTTTTAAGTGGGGTTTTTCATTATTTTGATCCATTATTCAACTTTATTTAAATAGTGGCCACAAAATGAAAAATAAAAGAATAGTTTTGCCGGCTAAACGACCAGCTGTTTTAGTCTTGTAAATGTGTTACATGTTTTTACTATAAATGTTTGCCTTGTATTATAACCACAGCGTAGTAAATTTTAGTTTTATACATTTTGTTGTTGTGGTGTTGTAAATACTAGTAATTTAACTATAGCTACACCATTTACAATGGTTACAAGGGTACTTTATTACCAAGAGTGAAAACCCTTATTAGCATTATTTAACGTAATTTTATGCGTCATTAATAAATTTCACCAAACAAAATAAAAAAAAAAAAACATATATTAACCCGATTTTGTTATTATGTTTATTTTATTATTATTATTATGTTTTTTTATTATTTTTTATAAAAACGAAAAAGTGAAATTTATTAATGAAGCATAAAATGACTTCAAATAATGCGAATGTTTTTTTTTTAACTACAATAATTATTTTCCTCGTTTCAATTGGGATATCAAAATATTACGTATTTTATTTATGGAGTATCAAATAAATAATTATCAGCAGGACAGAGACTTTCATGCAAATGAATGTTTGAAGTCAAATGGTATCGATTTGTTTTTGCATATTTTGTTATAAATGCATATTTTTGCATATTTGCCTTTTAAGTGCATATTTTTTTTTTTTGCATATTTTATGATTTTAAGTGTATATTTTTGCATATTTTAACATACAAAATGATTTAAGAATTCATTTTTAGTTGAACAGCATAAAAATAGTCAAAAGCACAAGATAATTGTACGAGCGTTTCTGAAACAATTTGAGGCATTTATTTCTGCTGATATTCCACATTGCATAAATAAGGCAACGATAATTTAAGAAATTTTTTAACAAGGCGATTCCTAGTCAATTTACTCTTAGAAATTATTTGTACAAAATATACACTCACCAAAAAAAGTCTGTAATGGCAACTGAAAATTTTTGGAAATTCTGCTAATTTGAGCGGTATTTTTTGCTAATCTTTAGCAACACATGTCTACTGACTTGTAGTACAATGAAATTAGTAGAAAAATTAGTAGCCGCTACTAAATTTTAGTAGACTTTTTGTAATGTGGAATTTAAAATCTGTTTGCTGAAATCAGCAAAAAAAAATACTAAATTTTATTAATATTAGTAAAAAGCTTTGAATTTATTTTTCTTGTCGAGTATCAAAAATTTTGAATATATTTTTTAAAAAACGAATTAATTATTTTGTTTTAATTTGGTAATTTCTGTTTTGAAAAATATTTTGGTCAATTTTTTTTTTTACTTTTAAGGTCAAATTCTAATTGTATTTAGGGCTGATTTTTAGAACTAAAAAAAACTTTTTAGTGCTATTTTAAGTGGATGTCCTATTTTCAAACATGAGTCGGTATATTCACATCCGATCCCTTTTTTAATCTATGTAGCATTTTAAGGCAATTTAAGTTTGTAGGTGTAATTTTTAATTAGAAATAACATTTCCTTCAATATCCACTTTTTTAAAATTAGTAATTTTTTTTTTGCTAATTTTAGCAAAACGGTTTTTCAAAAATTTGTAAAATAATTTCTGAAATTAGCAACAAAAATTTGTAAATATTCTGTAAAAATTAGTAATTTTTTTTTTGCTAATTTTAGCAAAACGGTTTTTCAAAAATTTGTAAAATAATTTCTGAAATTAGCAACAAAAATTTGTAAATATTCTGTAAAAATTCTGTTATTTGTAAAATGTAAATAGCAAAAAGATTTGCTAAATAATAATTTTTTACTAAAAATCAGTACAAAAATAGTAGAGTGGGATTGAAAACCGCTTACAAATTTTTCTACCAACTTTTTTTTCTGAATAAAATAATATAAAATCATTTTTAAAAAATAAATATTTGTATGCATCTATGGATGAAACTACATACAGTGGTTGTCAGCTTTTTTAATGCAAGTTAACCCAAAAAACTTAAACCACTATAACTCTTAAATTTAATACAATATAGAAAATTAATAAAACATTTTAAATGGCAACATTGGTGTTTCAAAAAGTTATTTGTTTCTTTTTCGTATTTTACATTGTTCTATGAAAAAAAATTACAAAAACAAAATATGTAGCTTTTTCAAATCGATCACCTTATTTCACATGTTATGTTTAAAAATAAAATTCAATTATTTTTTTGTTTCTTTTGCGTTTGTTTTTTCTATTAATTTTTGCATAATTTTTTTTTTTTTTTTTTGAAGTTAAAGTGCAATAAAGCAGTAGTTTTAAATATGGACCAACCCACAACCATGGAGCAACGAGGGTTGGTCATTCATCATTTCAAAATTGGAAATACTCAGCGTAAAATAACAAAAATAGCAGATTCAGTTCAACACATAATAGAGCAACAGGTGTTGGAAATTTAGTTTTTATAGAAGGAAACATGGAGAAAAAAATGTATCTGAACATCCTTAAAGAGAACTTTGTCCAAAGCGCTGCAAAACTGAGTGCATTGCTAGAAGAGTGGAATAAAATAACGCCCGAAACAACAAAACAATAACTTGTTGACTCCATGCAAAATCGGTTTAAGGCTGTTATAGATCAAAAGGGATACCAATCAAAGTATTAAAATCAACTTTTTGATGAAAACTTAAGTAATTTCTAAGTTCATAATATGTTGCATCAAATAAGCTGAACAATTTTAAAATAATCTTTTTTTTTAATTTTCTTACTATTTTTATTTTTTTTTTTTTTTTCAAAATCTCGTTTAGTTTTACCACTTTCAAAATTCATATTTTTCGACTTTGCTTCCATCAAAAAAGCTGACAACCACTGTATATCGAAGGATGATATATCGCAAATGTCATAGTTGGAGTTTTAGACGCAGGTGAAGAAATGAGCAAAAATAAATTTTTACTAAACGTTATTGAATTAGATATGGCAATCCATGCAACTATCGCACGTGCGTTTAATAATTCAATTAATTTATTAGGATATATCGACAAAAACAAAATTCTTTTGTTTTTGATAAATGCAGCTCCTTAAATGGTCTGAAGATGTTTACAGAAAGCTCATCCATCTAACCTGCTTGGCACACGGGTTACACCGTGTAGTTGAGGAAATTAGATCTTGTTTTGACGATATAGATTCCTTAATTTCGAATGGGAAAAAAGTATTTTTGAAAGCTCCATCTCGCATTGCACCGCAACCAGTAATTACAGCTGGTTAGAAGCTGCTAAACATTACAAATACAAATGCTTAATTGATGATTCCGTTAGTAAAATTAACAGTGTAAAAGGAGTAATATCGCAGAAAATTAAAAGAAAACTAAAAAGTGTATTGCAGAAAAACGAAGGATTTCAGAAAATTAAACAAATTGATGCCATATTTGACTTGAGCGCCAATGAATCAAATCGGTTCGTAAATGAATAGACAAATTATCTCTATTGATAATTAAAAAAAAAAATAAATTATTTGTTTGTATAATTAAATTAATTTAATTTTTACTTTGCATATATTTCTTTCATAACATTAACACCTCCAAATTTACAATGGACTGAACTTCTATGTTTTATAAATAATTTTGTATATGTATTTAGACTTAATATAATTTTTGTTTTTTTTTTTGATAAATATAATTTAAAAAACAAATTTTTAAATGCATATTTTCTGGGTTTTAGTGCATATTTTTTTATTTTTTTTGCATACGTTATTTCAACCAGCTACAAGCAGCAAAAAACGCCAAACCTCTATATGAAACTAATAAATATGAAGTTTGGGGGCAATCGCATATAGGAAAGTCGAGGCGGTAATCGATTGAAAATTTCAAGTGCTTATATGGGAAAAATATTACTTTTTTAAGTTTTTAGGAAAATTTCGTTCTATATTTTAATTTTTTCTACCACTTGTGCTGTGAATAGATAAAATATAAAATTATCGTTTCAAAAAGCTACATAACTTCAAAATCAGTTAAGAACTCGCCAAGAAATAGCGAATGCCCCAGACCAATTTTGTGCAAAAAAAAATAGGTCATGAAATTTGATGTCACTTTTTGAAATTGATTAAAATTATGTTATTTGCTCTCTATACTTATAAATACTAAGGTAATAAAAAGTTTTGAAATTTTCCAAGGAAAAGTTCAATCCCACAAACGTGAGCGTAGGTCTGATAGAATAATTGATATGAACAAATTACACAAGTAAATAATTGCAAAATGTAATTGAGATTGCCCAGGTCTGATACATACAACAGTTGAAGCTGAAAAAGATAATATTAACAGATACTCAGAGATTATGATTTTAATTGGTTCGTATTACGAACGTTTTCTAAAAAACTGTCGAAACAAAGACACAAAGGTAACTGGAATGCTAAATACCACAGAGTTACAACAGGTTGATGATATTTTAATATGTAAGGCTCAACGCACAACATATCAATCTGAGATAAATCTATTATCAAAGAATAAGCAACTGTCTTCAACAAATAAATTGTCTTCACTAACGCCTTTTCTTGATAGTAAGGGCCTGCTTAGAGTCGAATATCCAATTCCAATTTTAACTATAACCAAAAACACTCAATAACTTTAGATATAAACTATGATCATACAACGTTAATCGTACAGTACTACCACATCAGATATATGCACGCTGGTCAAAGACAACTATGTTACAGTATATTATTGGATTAAAATATTGGATACCGTCTGTTTTCCATATTATTAAACAATGCGTTTTTAAATGTGCTTTATGTATGCGTCAACGCGGCATCCCTTCCAACAAATGGGGAATTTACCTATGCATCGCTTAGAATCAGGTCGCGCATTCGTAAATACGGGATTGATTTTGCTGGTCCTATACAAATACGCTCGCGAAAAGGCCGTGGTTCAAAACTTTACAAATGTTGGATCGCTATGTTCGTATGTTTAGTCACCAAAGCAATACACATCGAATTGGTGACTGAACTGTCTACAGCAGCATTTACCGCATCACTTAGATTTATTGCCAGACGTGGTAAACCAAATAACATTTACTCAGAAGTCACAGACCTGGGGGGTTATCATTACATTTCGTAATTAATTACACTTGTAATTACATACTTGGAAATTTTTCATTACCATTGAAATTCCATTACCATTAGTTGACACCAATTCAAATGAAAAAAATTTCATTACCATTTGATGGTAATGAAATTTTTCCCATTAAAAATGTCATAACTAATGGTAATGGAATAGCACAAATGCATAAAAAACTAAATATAATTGATTGAAAAATCATTTGTTTACAAAAAACTTATACGATTTCAAAATGATCAAAGAAAATAATAAAACAAAATATAAAATATATAACCCGCATAAATAAATATAAACATAAATATTAACAGATAAAATTACGATTAATAATGCTAATGTTTTCTTTTAATTGGTTCATTAGTAATGGTAATGAAATTCAAAAACATTGTCATTGATCAATGTAAGCAGATCCTTAAAGCATTATCATTAATTCTAACTATGGTAATTTATTTCATTACAATCGTTATCAATGTAATGGTAATTAAATCGTCAATTAATTTGTCCAATCAATGCATTAGTCCCATGTATGAATTGTAATTGGTATTTTTTCAATTATTTGGTATACAAGTTAATAATAACGATTTGGACAACAGATGACATAACTATCACATATGGTTTGTGTCAATAATAACAAATATTGTAGTTTGGAGGGTAAACATCTGTCATAATTCAGTATTCTATAGACGCCAAAGTGTAAACACACAGTTTTTACAATCGCTATAATAATGTAGAATTTTGTGCCTAAAAAAGATGTTTTGGGGGGGGGGGGAAGCCTGATAACCTTCTTTCACTTGAAGAAAGTGGCTGGTGAAAGTTATTGATTGTTGGTAGAAGCTTACGGTCAACATGCACCAACTCAAAAAACTTGTGAACGATGGTTTGCGCGATTCAAAAGAGGTGATTTCGAAACAGAAGACAAGGAGAGTCCTGGCCAGCTGAAATAGTTTGAAGATGAGGAATTGGAAGCATTAATCGACGAAGATTGTTGTCAAACGCATTATCATTGGGAGTCATACAACAAGCCATTTTCCTACGTTTAAAAGCATTGGGATTCATTAAAAAGAAACGAAATTGGGTACCATATGAATTGAAGCCGAGAGACGTTAAAAGGCGATTTTGCATGTTGGAAATGCTGCTGGAACGCTAAAAAAAAGAAGTGATTTTTGCATCGTATTGTTACTGGTGATGAAAAATAGATAAATTACAATAATCCCAAGCGCAAAAAGTCATATATAAAGCCCGGCCAACCAGCCAAATCAACGCCGAAGACGAATATCCATGGCGCCAAGGTAATGGCTCTGTATTTGGTGGGATCAAAAGGGTGTTTTGTATTATGGCCTGTACCGTGACCTGCACCCTGTACACAATTGATTCGTTTAAAGAGAGCAATCAACGAAAAACGACCAGAATATTCCACCAAAAACGAGGCCATTGTCTTCCACACGACAACGCTCGGCCACATGTTGCAAGACCGGTCAAAAACTATTTGTAAAACAGTGGATATGAAGTTTTGGCTCATCCACCTTATAGCCCAGACCTTGCCCCTTCTGACTAACATTTGTTTCGATCGATGCAGAACGCCCTTACTGGAATACGCTTCACTTCAGAACAGGGTATCAGAAATTGGCTTGATTCATTCATTACCTCAAAACAGGAGCAGTTCTTTTGGGGCGGAATCCATATGCTACCAGAGAGATGGGAAAAAGTAGTGGCTAAGGATGGACAACACCACTTTGAATAATGTATCAATTCATTTTATTATAATAAATGCATTTTCAAGCAAAAAAATCTACATTATTAACTTGTATACCCAATAAAATTACATTTTAATGTAATTTAGCTAAAATAAAAGATCAGCTACAATTAATTGTAATTGTAATAAAAAATTTTTTAAGTTGGAATTACATGTAATTGAAATTAAAAAAAAATTCAGTTACAATTAAATTTAATTGTAATTGCAAAAACGCCAATCTCAATTACATGTAACTGGACTTTTTGGCATTAAGTAATTATTTCGTCACCTGAAATGCGGAAGGGCGTAACTAACATTTTTATTTTTTTACGGAGGAATCAAAAATCGCCTATAAACGATTGACAAATTCGTAAATAAATCTGACAATTTTTATCATGAAAATATAGTTTTTTATGGTGATATGTAGTTCAATACAGTTCTACATAATCACTCAACTCCATTTCAAATTTTTATAGGGCAACCAATAATACTCCAGAAATTAATATATTTCAGATTTGAAGATTTTGAATTCTCTTTTTTTTATCGTAGAAGTCCAAAATTTTGCGTAGGCATGCCAAATTAATTAAAGGGGTTTTCAACTCGATTTCTTTTGCATGGCCACCACGGGCACGTTTGCAGAAGTCCATAAGCTGAACCCAATTTTCGACGGTTTTCAAGCATAAATCGGCCAATACTGCTGCAATTTCACGTTCGATATTCGTACGAAGTTCATCAATCGTCGCTGGCTTGTTGGCATAGACCATAGACTTGACGTAGCCCCACAGGAAATAGTCTAACAGCGTCAAATCGCACGACCGAGGCGTCCAATCGACTGGACCATTTTCTCCAAACTTGGTTTCCAATAAATTGATTGTGACATTCGCTGTGTGACTTGTTGCGCCGTCCTGTTGGAACCACATGTCCTCCAAGTCCATATCATCCAATTGGGGCCAAAAATATTCGGTTATCATTGAACGGTAGCGATTCCCATTCATAGTAACGTGCCGGTCTTGATCATCACGGAAAGTACGGCCCAATGACGCCGCCGGCCCATAAACCGCACCAAACCGTAGTTTTTTCGGGATGCAATGATGACTCATGGAGTACGTGTGGATTGCTGCCTGACCAATAACGCATATTTTGTTTATTGACGAAGCCATTCAGCCAGAAATGAGCCTCATCGCTGAAGATGATTTTTCGATGAAAATCCGAATCATTTTTAAGTTGTTGCTCAGCCCAATTCACGAACATACGACGCTTTTGGTGGTCAAGCGGCTTCAGTTCTTGCGTCAATTTGATCTTGTAAGGATGTAGGCCAAGATCTTTTCGCAAAATTCGCCACAACGACGTCACAGAGATGCCCAACGCTTGAGAACGACGTGTGAGACACATTTGGGCTTTCTTCAACTGAAGCCTCAGCGGCAGCAATATTCTCGACACTACGGGCACTTCTTTGTCTCACTGGCACGGCAACATTTTGTACTGTGCCTGTGGATTCAAATTCGTCCACTAGACGCTCAATTGTTGATCTGCTAGGACGATTATGACGACCATAAATTGGACGTAGTGCTCTTAACGTTGAGGCCACTGACTCCGAATTTTGGTAGTAAATTTTAATAATTTCGACTCGTTGTTGGCTCGTTAAATTACAATTACACATTACAGGTAATTGTAAACTATTACTTTCAATTACAATTACTTGTAATGTGTAATTGCAATTTTATAATTACAATTACAATTACATGTAATTGTAATTTTTTTAATAGTAAATTCATCTGATTGCAATTGAGTTTATTTCAAATTTTTAATTTCGATAACTTGTAATTGTAATTAAAAAAAAATTTAATTACACATTTAATGTAATTGTAATTTCTACCCACAGGTCTGGACAATGGTACAAATTTTGTTGGATGTAATCAGTATTTAAAGGATTTATACCAATTTCTCAAAAAACCACCAACACAAAATGCCATTTGCATTTCTCTCCCCACCGGGACCACACTTTGGCGGTATTTGGGAGGCTGGAGTTAACTCTTCGACAACGTACATGTTTAAATTCACGCCCACTGTGCACCAAATTTGAAGGAGATGTAGATCCATTGACACCAGGCCATTTTATCATTATGCTTCCAATGGCAGCAGCACCATGTGAGGACATTATGAATGTTAAGGAGGACCTTCTCAAACGTTGGCAATATCTTCCAATCCAATCGAATAATTTCACAACTACAACGTCCTTAATGAAAAGAAAGATTAGGCAACATCCAAGTTTTAGATGTGGGTATACCAAGGATCCTTGAAACCAGGATTAACAAACTACAAAATTTTTAGCCACGCATGATGCCATGGTGCCATGATGCCAAAATGCCTAATGAGGAGACTACAAAAAATTCTTAGGTGACACCATGAAATTCTTAGGCGATTTACAGAAACATTTAGCCTCTAGCAACGGTACAACCACAAGTACAGTGATTGTGTTGTGAATGTATACATGTTTGAATTTTTTTCCTAACATTCAACAAACAACGATATTAATTGTTGTTATAACAAACAATTTATTTATAATTATAAAAACAAATATATATTTGATTTTTTTGCTTAAGGCAACAAACAAAACAATGGTAAACGTAAGTATGAAAAAGACAAATTATATAAAATGGGTTTTTTTAATGCAGGTAAAAAAAAAAACAAATTGTTGGTTTATGTTGTTTGTCCCTTGCTTACTCATGTTTACCGATGTTTTGTGTTTTTTGTCTCTTTCATACTCACGTTTACCATTGTTTTATTTGTTGTCTTAAGCAAAAAAAATCAAATATATATTTGTTTTTATAATTATAAATAATTTGTTTGTTTTAATAATCATTAGTATTGTTGTTTGTTGAATGTTAGGGAAAAAATTTTAAGCATGTTTACATTCACAACACAATCACTGTACTTGTGGTTGGACCATTGCTAGAGGCTAAATGTTTGTAAATCGCCTAAGAATTTCATGGTGTCGCATAAGAATTTTTTGTAGTCTCGTCATTTGGCATTATGGCACCATGGCATCATGCGTGGCTAAAAGTTTTGTTCATCCTGGTTTCAAGGGCCCTTGGTTATACGAGTAATAAAATATGACAATACTCCACCAACACAATGGTCAATGGGACGACTATCAGAACTACACCCTGGAACTGACGGTCTAGTACGAGTGGTATCCGTGACGACATCTAAAGGCACTTTGAGAAAACAAATTATCAAATTATGTCGTATATTTCTGGATGTTTGAAAGCGGAGCTTTCAAAGTGGATGTTCAGGAGTCCACAGTAATTTTAAGTATTTTATTCATAAATGACATGTACAAAAATAAACATCTCGTGGTGTTCAAATACGAACTCCGGTTTTATAAAAAGCAAATTAAGAGCATTTTTCACTTTCTTCTTTTACGAACGGCAAGGCATTGGCCCAGTGATATCAGAACTATTTTATTTTGAATAATTCGTAAAATTCAAGTTGTTATAGTAGATTGATCTATATCTTTATTTGCAATAAATTAACACGAAACAACATGTTTTCGCATACACCGTGAGTTTCGCAAAAACGTCTGACACCATTTAATTCGGCGAATTTAAATTAGGTTAATCAGCTGTGTCGTTTGCTCGTTGAATAACTGAAAGAATTAAGTTTAAAAATGTATGTTCGTACTTGCATCGGGAAGATCTCAGAATCTGAGACCAGGGGTCGAATTACGGCTCTCGTGGCCGAAATTTTTCGATCGAAATATGTTTTTTATTTCTGAACTCAAAACATGTAAACGGAATTTTTCCTATTAGCTTTGTTGTAGTTCGGTCCTAGATTGGAAACAAAAGTTAAAATTGGTGTTTTCATTATTAGTATTATTGTAGCTTCGAGTATTTATTAAAAAATCAGTTTTCAACCGATTTCATTCGATCACGAATGCCGTAATTCGGTCCCAGATTATATTTCGATATGTATGATGCATACCAATATATATATAAACTGATATTATGAAACAATCAATTCCTAATAAAAAAATATTGTTGTATGTAATATACAAATTTTACAAAAAATCAATGGTATAAATATTTTTATACCCTCCACCATATATGGTGAGGGTATATATCAGTTTGTCATTCCGTTTGTAATATGTCGAAATATAGGTTTAAGACCCCATAAAGTATATATATTCGTGATCCTTATGCAATTTTAAGTCGATTTAGCGATGTCCGTCTGTCTGTCCGTCTGTCTGTCTGTCTGTCTGTTGAAATCACGATCACGACGCGAAGACGCAAGCGGGGGTGCCTATTTTTACCCAGATTATTGAACATCCTCCCGAGCAGTTTGGTATTTAAAATGAGCAAAATCGGTCAAGCGGTTCAAAAGTTATGAGTGAAAATGTGAAGGTACCTCTAAATTTTCCATACAAATTTGTACAATTTTTCTGTATATATTTTTTTTTCTGTTAAGTAAGTAAAAATGTTATTAAGTCTTCTTATTGTTCGATTACATTTATTGTCTTACATACTATGATATCTAAGTTAACGTAAAAATGAACAATGTTAAAGTCGATAACAGAGCAGACCTCTGTAAATAACATTGCTAAAACTAAATAACAAAAGTTCGTTACATAAATTGACAAAACAAATTCATATTACAGTTCATGCAAAATTTAGTATATACGTATATCATCTTCATCCCCTTTGGTGGAGGATATTCAAAGAATCGGCACAGCCGAATTTAGCCCTTTTTTACTTGTTTACTTTAAAATTGATATCACAGATGGCAGCAACGTCAATGAATGTTTTCTGAAAATTTCGAGATAGATCCAATTAAATATAACGCAACGATATACGATTTTAAAAAGTATGACATTTTTAACGATACGATAGTTTTTTGGGAAGGACGTTCAATTGCTTTTCGATTAATTTGTTTTAAATATTATTTGTCTTTTAAGAAAATTAAATTTATACTTTTATTTCTTTTTTCCCTACTGAACAGCTATGGTAAAAATGGAATCCTGTACTTACACAATTAGCCAAACAATTTTGCACTGCCTCTGGATCGTTGTAGGTAATAAATCCATAATTTAAAGGGCTTCTGCCACCGGGCGGTATTTTTCCGCTACTTTTGGAGAGAATTCTTAAATCAACTACTTGTCCGAAACGGCTGAACAAAACCTTTAATTCTTCTTCAGAGGCGTGATGGGGTATATTGCCCAAAAACAACTGCTGATTATCTCCAAATTGTTGAACATTACTGGTACGACGTTGATCAAAATCTAAAAGGAATATATATTTTTACACAATTAAATAACTAACATCAGTACCCAGTCAGAAATTGCCGACGTTTCAAAAATAGTCGTACTGGCAAAAGCACGGATTTTTGCAAATCCAGTATTTTGCCAGTACTGTTTTTACTTAATTTACAAACTGTTTTTTTTTTTTCATTTTTTAATTTTACAGATTTAAACACAAATATTTTAATATACTCTATATTTATTTACATATTTTACCCTTGGTTTTGGAATTTTTGATATATTTTTGCTATACTTAATAATACTTGCCAAAAAAGAATTATTTTTTCTACTAATTTTACAACTTTTTTCTTTTAAAAATAGTAAAGGTTTTCATTCTTGGTAGTAAAGTACCATTGTAGACCTTGTAAAGGTTGTATATATAGTAAAAGTACAGTGAGTTCCCATTTTAACGAACAATTGATTGTCAGTCCTGTTCGTTAAATCGAAAAATTCGTTAAATCCAGTACTAATAAAAAAAAATTTTTTCATGTTACAACAAATTAATTTGGCTTAACCATATTTAATTGATAATCCAGTAACACTCTCCCAAGTTCATAACACCACAACAAGAAACGTAATTACCAAATTCACCATCGGCTAAAAAGTCCGTAGGATACCCAATAAAACAACAACACAAAATTCGACATTTTTCATCATATTCTCCTTCAAGAGCGATACAATCACTTGAACGCCTTTCTAACATTTCGATACCTTTTTTATAGAATTATTTATCTTTCGCCTCAAAATAGGCCTCTCTTTCGGCAATCACCTTTTTATTTGAACCAAATCTCTTTCCAACGAGCATTTTATAAGGTCTGCAAACAGGTAAAAATCGCAGGGAGCCAAATCTGGTGAATACGGTGGATGCGGAAGATTCCACCGTATTTACCGTAGTTATGGGCAGTTTTGTTGACTTCAAATTCTTTTTGATATTTTAAGTTTTCAAATTGATGAAAAACAAAAATCAGCTGGGAAGTAAATACACGAAAAAGTCGTTCACGCTTTGTAGTATAAAATCATTGTAAACATACGAGGGTTGTAAATATACACCACCAAGAGTGATAACCGCTAGTATATTATTTAATTATTTGCGTTGAAGAGATATTGCAATTGTTTCATTATGAAGTTTAGTGGGAATACATTCAAACCGGACCAAATGTATGTTTACTTTAACATTATTTTCATTTAAATTTTTACCATTATACAATCCTACTTCTTTTAATATAGGGTGATTTAAAAAATTTGAATTTTTGGTTATTTCGTGAATGGAACACTTAGCTCATGTCTGATTTGACAGATAATTAGTTTTATCCTTCCGCTGAACGAATATGGTTGTGTATACGCTTGAACAACGCTGGGAAATATTGCGACATTACTTTGAAAATCATGGTAATGTTGCAGAATTTCATCTTTGGGGCACAGAAAACCCGCACGCATACATTGAAAAGCCGATGCACCCAAAACGAGTCACTGTTTGGTGCGGATATTGATCCAGAGGCATAATTGGGTAATTTTTCTTCGAAAATGAGCAAGGAGTGGCAGTTATAGTCAATGGCGATCGTTATCGGGCCATGTTGAACGAATTTTTGTTCACAAAAATTTAAGAGGAGGATATTGGCAAAATTTGGTTTCAACAGGACGGCGCTACGTGCCACACAGCCGAAGATACACTCGATGTTTTGCGCCCTGTTTTTTGAAGATCGCATTATCAGCCGCAGAGCGGATGTCATTTGGCCACCACGGAGCTGCGATTTGACACCGTTGGACTATTATTTGTGGCGTGCCGTCAAAGATAAGTGTTATGCCGACAAGCCAGAGACAATTGACGGTTTAAAGGACAATATTCGTGAAGCCATTGGTGAAATACAGCTGCACACAATCGATAATGTGCTTAAAAATTGGACCGATCGTGTAGTCTACTGCATGGCCAGCCGAGGCAGCCATTTGAATGAAATTATTTTCCATTTTTAACCGGAAGGATTGTACTTTCAAATAAAAAAAGATATTTGAGAAAATATTTAGTAGTTTTTTTTATAGCATTTGCCTTTTGGAAAAATCTCTTCAGATTTGTATTTGAAAAGTTTTTTCAACAAACCGTATTTTGCATTAAAAAACCACCTTTGGCACAGAGTTACGTAATTTCGCGCATTGGGACCCCTTGTATATACACTGTTCTAATATTGCTAAACTGGTTTTGACAATTTAAGAAAAAATTTTGGTTTTTCTGTTTCTACTCTTTTTCCAAAGTGCAATTTCCAAAAAAAAAAAATATAAAAATATCTGAAGTGTCATTTCTTCCATAAAATTTATATTGGATTTAACTAAGATATATTTTATAGAAACCAATAATAAAGCTTATAAAAAATTATTAAAAAGTGTAAATAATTCGTAATTACTCTTTGTAGCCAGCCAAACCATATTTTTCAATAAAAATCACTTTTTTGTTTATGCTGAATATTTTTTTTTGCATTTCTCGGAGTATACATGTCTCCAGTAATCATATATTAAAAAATGGTTTGAAAAGAAGAAATCATGCATTTAAGGGTTAACAGTGTCTTCAAATATACTGAATTTTCCATTTTTTATGTACTGTACATTTTATCTTAGGTATGTACGATAGTGTTAATGTATCATGTTCTTCGCCAAAAAACAACAGCTGAGCTTCCACAAGGATCTGTACTATCGCCATTGTCCTACTCATTATACACATCTGTCTTTACTCCAGCTCCATATATTGGTACAGCATACTATGCAGATGACAGGGCCCTAATAACTTCAAGTAAAGTCATCACAGCTCTTTTTAAGAAATTAAAAAGGGGCTAACAAGTTGCTATAAATATTTCCACAAGTAGAAAGTAAAAATTAACCCTGCTAAGACTCAAGGTATCATCTTTCCGTTCAACAAGTCCTCAAAACGATTACCAAATCGAAATCTGAAGTTAGGCAATGACAAAATTCTCATTGTTAACGGTGTCAAACACCTTGGTGTTCTGATAGATAAAAAACTTATATTCAGCAAACACATTGAGGAAACCGCCAAGAAAGGTTCATATGTCTTAAAAGCTCTCTGGCCATTAATTAAATATGGTTCATCTCTTAATTAAAAAAAAATCTTATTTTCAAAACTGTAATAAGACCAATATTAACTTTTGCTTGCCCTATATGGTTCAAAGCCGCCAGAACGCTTATCTGGAAATTGCAAATAATCCAAAATAAATGCCTTAAAATAATACATAACCCGCATTGGAGGTACTCTACAGATCTTCTAAATAGTAGAAGAGGATACGAGAAAATTCAAGAATTCATTTACAGGCTAAGCCAAAACTATTTTTTAACACCAACACACATTCAACTTATCCATTGACAAGAGCATGTAGAGAATTCTTACATCAAACATTAACTGAAATCAAACTGAAAACTATTTGTATACAATTGTTTACATAGTAAACTATTTTTATACATTCTGCTTTTCTAATGATGTTTGAAATTCTTTTAAAAATCAGAGAAAGGTGTTCCCTATTTTTCCTTTAAAATAATCAAATTAACACTATATTAAACATTAAAAATAAATTACTGATCTCACTTTTTGTAATATTTAGAATAATATCTTAATTTTCTTTAAGTTGCCTAACTTTGTAATATGTACAAAATTTATACTTATCTTTCCTGTATTATTAATTATTGCCACACTCGTAATATTATTTGGGTAAAAACAACCAAAAATACACTTAAAATTTTAAAAGCCGATCAATTTCCTTATTTATTTTATTGAACGCCTTTTATCTTTTTTTGAACGTTTTCTAAAAAAAGTTGCTTTACACGTCGACTATCCTTATCTCCTATTACTCAGTATTGAATTTAAAAATCAGCAAAACAACAAAATAATAATAACGTTAGAAAAAAATATATATAGTTTATTGTTTTTAAATAAAAATAAATAAAATCTAAACTAAATTCAGTTATCCAAATTTCTATGAAATTGTAAAAATTGTTCAAATATTTTGTCAAAGAAATGTTAAAATCTTTTGTCGATTTGTATTTATTTTAGAATTTCTTTAGCTACCTCGCACAGGTCCAACCGAACTTTAGTTGCGTTGTCAACTGGCAACTCAACTGAATTTATAATTGGTATTATATAAGGCAACTTTCCCCAGTTGCCAAAAAGTTATCGATAATGTAATTTTGACAGATAAGCAACTGAGAATAAATGTAAACAAATAAAAAGATTGACAAAGGAAAAAAGTTAATAAAAGTGAATTCATTAAAAAAAAAAAACAAATTGTGTAAAAAATTATTTTAAATATGCCAGTTCAGTGGAACTATTTTTTGATGACGATTAAAAGGCTTCAAACGTGTATATTATACGGAACTTGAGAGACAACTTCAATCCATTAGAATTACCGTCTGTACTGTGAGTATATCTTGATGTTTAAAAGATTTTCAATAAAAAGTTGCTTCTTATAGTTTTAAAGCTTATTTTCGTATTCCAAAGGACACAGTGGTATATTTTGTGGAAGCCTTAAACAAAGTCGTCGTTCAACGGCAATACCTCCGCTATTAAAAGTTTGCGCAGCTTTAAGATTTTTTGCCGAAGGAAGTTTCCAAAAATCTCATGGCAATGACTTCAATCTAGGAATGGTTTAACAAACGTTGTCGGTGGTTTTAAAAGAAGTTGTTCAATTAATAGAACAAAAGCTTGTGTATAGTTTCAAAAATGTCGGAAGAAGAAAAAACAAAAAATAAAAACCTTTTTTATTCGAAAACGAAGTTTTTCAGGGATTGTTGGATGTATAAATGGAACACACGTACATATAATGGGACCGAAGGAAGACATTCGTCCCTTATATATAAACAGGAAAGGATATTTTAGTTTGAATGTTTTGCTGGTAAGTTATTTAACATTTTTTCTTTCTTTTGATCAAGATGATTTCTTTGTAGTGCGATTACGAAATGAAAATAAGGTATGTTGATGCTAGGCATCCTGGATCTACTCATGAAGCCTTCATATGGAACAACAGCCCATTAAAGCAAGAGGTTGCTGCAGATTTTGAAATATTTATAACAATAAATAAATATACATGCATTTTAATGTTCCCGCCTTTTTTCTTTTGCTTTAAAACCCTACAGCAACCAAAACTTTGTGGTTGCCAATACAATCACTATTTGGCAACTGAAATTGACAACTATCAGTTGCCATACGTAATATCATTTTGGCAAGGCCACTGAGGTTCGGTTGCCATCGATAATCGACCCATTAATTTGTATATCTTCTTTTAAAACAACAAAATTCGTGGTTCCTATTGTATTTCTTTTGTTTAATTAAAAATCTTATATTAAAATACCACATAAAGCCTTAACTGGAATCACCAAAACTCCAGTAATATGAGTTTATTTTTATATCAAAACAGTTTGTCAACTAATTCTTTTCAAAATAAAAAAGGTCATAGTTTTCATTTTTGAATTCAAAATTTATTAACAAAAACAAGTTTTCTTTCACTTTTTCTTTCATAATTTAATAAGGGTAAATATTAACTGTTAATATTTATACCATGGTAAATTTCAATATAAAACAAAAAACAACAAAAACAGTTTGCATTGGACATAAAAAACGATTGCCATGTAGCCAGAAAAAAGCCATCGCTTTCTGCTATTAACATTGAGAGGCGGCTCAACTTTTCTATTGCTAACGTTAACAACCCTGCAGAGTACTGGAATGACGTTATTTTTTGTGATGAAACAAAAATAATGTTGTACTTTCATGATGAACCCATCAAAGTTTAAAGAAAATCAAACAGTGCCTTCCAGCAGAAGAATATAATACCAATTGTTAAGTTTGGCAAGCTTTCTGTAATGGTGTGTGGTTGTATCTCATCAAATGGCGTTGGTGAGCTGCGTATTTTTAATGAAATTATGACGAAGGAGTATTATTTGGATATCCTACAAAATGAATTGAAAAGAAGCGCGATTAGTTTCGGGTGTGTTGATCCTCAAAACTCACATAAATTGAAGTACAAGCTGTATCATGACAATGACCAAAAACACAAATAGTTGGTTTGTAGGACCTGGCTGCTGTATAATTGCAGCAAAGTTATTGACACACCTGCTCAAAGTCCTGACCTAAATCCCATCGAAAATTTGTGGGCTTTATTGAAGAAGAAAGTAGCTAAACGGGGTCCCACCAATAAAAACGCTTTAATAAAGGCAATTAATGAAGAATGGCAGAAAATTCCAGATAATTATGTCTTAAATAGCCTTTTACGGTTAATGTCGCGACGTCTGAAGGCAGTCTTGGATGCTAGTGGCCACCATACCAAATATTATTACTAATACTACTATAGATTTTAAGTTTACGTTTTGCAAAGAATTAATTGACAAGTGAATATATGCTGTTTTTTTGTTTTTTGTTGTTTTTGTTGTTTTGTTTTATATTGAAATTTACCATTTTTGGTATTAATATTAACAGTTAATATTTACCCTTATTAAATTATGAAAGAAAAAGTGAAAGAAAAGTTGTTTTTGTTAATAAATTTTGAATTCAAAAATGAAAACTTACCTTTTTTTATTTTGAAAAGAATTAGTTGACAAACTGTATGTATTTGAAATCGAAAATATTAAATTAACAACACTTATATAGAAGAAATATTGCTTGGGCGCAGCATTATACGCATATATAATGCATGGAATCAATATCATCCGAATGTACTCCATTTCAAAACGATTAGATTATTTCAAAAACTTTTGGAATGATACCAAATTTAATTTATAAAGCATCAATTGAAATTCAAAAACATTTAATTAAATAACTATTTGTTGAATTTCAATAATTTTTTTAATTGCGTTTGCAATTATTTTTTAATTTTATAATTTCATTAGTAATTTTTTAAATTTAAATTGTGTTCTTTCATTAAAATTTTTTTTCAATTTCAATTCTCATTTTTGGGAAATTTTGTATATTTTTTACAAAAAAAAAGCTTTATTTTGTGTATCTACATATATCTATACTTACTTGTTTTCACATATGGACTTCAATATTTTATCAAATTACAAATAGAAAAATTTCAAATATTTTTATGACAAATAATTTTACGTTTGTTTTTTTCGAATTTTATATCTACGAGAATATCTATAAATCCTTGTAAAAAAACGACTATCCCTACTTACCTGACTTTTCCTTATTTTT
Organism: Eustalomyia histrio; assembly: GCA_949748255.1. Classification (NCBI taxonomy): domain Eukaryota; kingdom Metazoa; phylum Arthropoda; class Insecta; order Diptera; family Anthomyiidae; genus Eustalomyia; species Eustalomyia histrio. Next base: position 81,165,499 of record OX456523.1, on the reverse strand, counting down.
GCAAACAAATACAGTTTCAATATTTGAGGCCGCCTTTGTACGATAGCTGTTTTCGTATATGGACTTCGCCGGAACGCGAAATAGACCAATTATATTGTTTGTCCTGCTATATCTTTACTTACAAACACATAATTCATTTGTTAGCTTTTGTTGTTTTAATATTTTATCAAATTTAAAATACAAAAAATTTCAAATATTTTTATGACAAATATTTTTGTTTACATTTAAAAGAGAAAAGCAAATATTTTCTAAGACTTGGCTATATAACTACTTAGCAAGACTAAATCTACTTAAATTTGTATGGAATATTTATATAAACTTCGAAAAAACAAACCTTTTTGTTTAAATTTAAAAGAGAAAAGCCAATAATTGACAAGACTTGGCAGCATTTTTATAAAATATAACTTTTTAACTAGTATTACTACTTTGAAATTCTATATAAGTGTTGTTAATTTAATACTTTCAATTTAAAATACATATATTTTGATATAAAAATAAACTCATAATTCTGGAATTTTGGTGATTCCAGTTAAGGCTTTATGTGGTATTTGAATCTCAGATTTTTAATTAAATAAAAGAAATATAATAGGAATCACGAATATTATTGTTTTAAAAGAAGATATACACATTAAATAATTCCATGTAGGACCTGTGCGAGGTAGCTAAAGAAATTCTAAGCTAAACACGAATCGACAAAAGATTTTAACATTTCTTCGACAAAATATTTGAATTTTTATTTATATACTCCTTTGTTTACCGTATGTCCAAATTAGCTATTAGCTAATATTAAAGACATGTGTTTTTAAAATTGTTTTTTACATATGTTTAAACAATTCTTTTTTTTATTAAGCGTGCCAAGTTATATTTTAATAGTGAAGTTTATATTTTATAGTTGATCTTTTTAATACTTATATGACATACGGTAAACAAAGGAGAATATAAATAACACAAAAATAGTAAATTTCATCTAAACTCAATAATAAAAATCAGCTGTATGTTAGCATAAATAGCTTTTTTCGTTGATTTGTGAGTTTAATGGATATTTACAATTGGCATTTCGGCACGAAGAATGTTGATGAAAGTCGTGGCTGACCAGAAAATGCGTTCCATTCGGCTAGTGTCTTAATAACTTTTTCTGTCTATTCTCCATGATTACTTAAAATAAAAAATAAGGACAAAATTTTTCATTTGAAAAACTTTTTCTATGATCTCGAACCAAACTAAAAATACATTTTTATACATATTAAAAAGATCAACTATAAAATATAAACTTCACTATGTATACTAAACATTGTAAAAAAAAAAGGTATTTTGGAAATAATTTCGGAAGGGTTGTGGAGGGGTGAGGGAGGGGTTGACGGGCCGGGCCCTCTGACTGTGTAATTTTCGATTATATACAAGTAAGCTACGTATTCAAATACTTAATTCAGTTATTAACGGCTATAACCAACACTCTATTTATGGATAAAGTATGTATATTAGTGTTTCCAATTCGGTTAATCGATTCCTCGATTAATCGCCTCTATTTCAGTTGATATCGAAACAAATAATTTAGAAATCAAATAATTATTCGACCCGTTAATCCAAATTTTGTAAATTAAAGTTAAAAAGAAATTTGGAGGAAAAACTAACTAAAATACAATGATAATTTTTTTAAACAGATTCTTAAGGATTACTTTTTGAGGCAACAAAAAACAAGTGCTATAGGTTTGTTTTTTCGAATTTCATATAAATATTCCATACAAATAAAAGTAGAAGCAAGTCTGCTAAGTAGTAATAGATATAGCTACTTAAAAATTAAGAATGTATAAAAATGCTGCCAAGCCTTAAGGTACGGTCACATTATGCAAATATTTTACCGAAAACGTTAAATATTTCTTTGCCGCAGTCTGACCACAAAATATTTTTGAGAGGCAAACAACAAAACAGCTTATTTTTGGAAAACAAAATTATTTTTCAAACAAAAATGTGCCTAATGTGAACACTAAAGGACAAATATTTTCCTCATTTTTGGGCAAACAATTATTTGATCTTACAAAATTTTTGTAAGAGCAAACAATGTCAAATAAACAATGTCAACAGTGTTGTCGGATATTAATACTTAAATTACTAAAATCTTAAGAAAAATCGCCAAAATATCTGAAAATCATTAAACTGAAATAATTTTCTTTGTATGAAACTTGTATATTTATTAGTGTTTCCAATTCGGTTAATAAATTACCACATTCATCGATTATTTGGCACTATTTTGATTAATGTCAAAACAAATAATGTGAACTTAAGTAGAAACTAATGTTGTCAAAAATATTTACCAAAAAGAAATGTGCGTATTAAAAAGTTATAATAACTACAAAAATCTTGAAAAATTTTCGACTTAATTACTTTTTGTGCAAAAATCAAACTTGGAAATTTTGATAATAAAAAGACTGGCAGATTTTCATAGCTTTTTTTTACTAAAAAACATCATTAACACTAAAGCCCAAAACAAATAGTAAAATTACCAGTGAAGAGTGGGAGTACTGTCAAACTTAGTTCGTGAATAATATTTTTAAGAACTTCTTATTGAGTTTTGTTTGAAAGCTGCTTTGTTTATTAAGAATATTTTCTATATTCACTACATTGACAAATAAGGAAAATAAAAACCATTTATATCGACAAAATGTTACTCTGCGGCTATACACTGACTACACTGAATTTAGGGTTTATTTTTACTGATCATGTCTGACAATATTTTCTGCCAAAAAATACCAAGGTTCTATGGCAATAATTCTTCAGAATATTAACACTAAACGTTGGCTTATGTCAAATTTATATGGTAGTGACCTAAGCCAACGTTGATAGCTTGCGGCATAAACACGTCTTATGTAGGAATTTAGCAGTTAATTTATATTTCAAAATATATCGTTAAAAGTAAAATTGACGTTAAAAATAACATCTAGATGTCAACACTTAAATAAAATAAACAAAGAAACAGATGTTTCGTCACTTTGTTTACAAAATAAAATATTAAATAAAAACTTTGGCTGAAGTTTACTTTTTCAGGGAATTAAAAAAGAAAATTATTTTCTATGTGGTGTAAGGTGGCCAGAGCTCCTAGGACCCGCTAGGTAAAAAAAAAACCGAAACACACCGGAAATGTTAAGTGCGATTCAAGTTAAAGGAAATTTTCTCACGATTCCAAATATGGATTTTGTTTCAAGATCCACGAAATAGAATTCGCGTTAGGTCCATTTTGGTAAATTTTATGTGGTAGAAAAAGTGAAGTTTTCGCTTAGAAATAAACTGAAGTTTATTGTTCACAATTAACGGAATGCAATTAAGTATAAAAAATGAAAAGTTTTGAGAAATAATCGCCCGGTTTTCAAAAAAATTTAGTCTGCGGCGCTATGTGCCGTAATGTACCTAAAATTTAAATTTTGTGGAAAAAATCGCGCGATTTCTAAAAATTCTAAAAATTCGACTGCGGCGCTATCTTCCACAATGTACTAAAAAATTCATTTTTTTTAAATGTGGTAGGTAATCCCTGGGTATCGCCAACGCTAGCAACTACAAAACACTAGTTTTTGAAGAAAATTTCCTTTAATTCGAGTTATCACACCATTTTTTGTGTGTTTCGGTTTTTTGGACCTATCGGGACCAGAGGCCCAGACCCCCTTAACACCATAAAAATTTTTTTTCATTCCAGAGGGGGTCATATCTTTTTTGGGCGTTGCGTGGAAAAATTAACTTTTCCGTTTTTTACCACCTAAAATAGGGTTGGCAGGCAATACCCCTAAAATACCGTTATCGATTCAATACCATTTCAACTCACTATCGTTACCCCTAAAATACCGTTACCGAAATAACTGAAAAAATTGTTATCCTTAAAATAGCGGTACCGAAATAATAGAAAATATCGTTATCCCTAAAATACCGATACCGAAATAACTGAAAAAATCGTTATCCCTAAAATACCGTTACCGAAATACTGAAAAAATCGTTATCCTTAAAATACCGTTACCGAAATAATTTAAAAAATAGTGTTAACAAAATAAAAGAAAATAACTTTACTCTTAAAATACCGATACATTTTTTTATCAAGTAATGTCCACACAAGTTATGATCTTATGAAAATTACACAAAAAACAACAATAAAATTATTTTCATTGTTCTTTTGTGTGTAGTTTTCGAATTTTATTTTTTATTATGGTATGAGATATATTTATATGTCGTTTAATATATGTTTTAATATAAGAAATATTTTTTGATATGGTATAATCTATAATTATATATGATACAATATATGCAATAAACTTGAGATATTGTTATATATAGTTCCATATCCAGAGTATTTTTGATATGGTAAAATATATAATTTCATATAATTATATGTGGCCCCATATCAATGGTTTCGAATTCCAGCCAGCGAGATCAATTTTTTGTGCTTTTAGTTTGTTTTTTTCTTATTAATATTGTTTTACAAAACTTTCAAATTTAAATCGTTTCGGGATAACAAGAACTATAAATTTTTGATAGGATATAAGTAGTGAAAATTTATATATGAGTTATTCTGTATGAAATCACCAAATCGGCAAAGCTGTCACAACTTAGATTTTACTCAAACTAACTGGGAATGATATTTAGCGTCTCAAAACCCAAAATCCAAGAGGATTTAATTGTTTTTATTTTAATTTCTCTGTATATAACAATTGAGGAAAGTATAAAAATACATACAAAAAATCAAAAAGGCTTTTCTTTAAGCCCCTGTATATCAGAGAGAAGTGAAAATAACTAAACGGGTCTTGAAGTGTTATAAAGTTAAAAGTAGGGAGTAAGTACTCTGTAATTTTCAAGTTTGTATCTGCTAACAAACATGACCAAATTGTAGCCTGAAGTATGCAAATTTTCAAAATTTCAAATAACGATTTTTTCATAACGAGTTGCCAGATTGAGCCAAATTTAATTTTGTATATTTCCCCGACATGTCCAATTTGTATCTGAGATTTATTATGCTTTTATATTCATTAGCGCCGACACTGGAGTTCATTGAAAAACACAAAAAACCAATGAAATATGCTTATTTATAATACCACGTTATTTTTCGGGTGTATGAATTGAATCAAATTTTATATTTTTGATAGAAACTATAATCCTTCAGCTTTAAAACGATGCCTTGATCATGTAGATATCTCTAACAGCTCAAACCACTACGCACAAAAACAAGACTTTTCAGTTTTTTTATTTTGCGTGAACCGGTAGTGCCTTGTGCAAAAATTAAATCCTCTTTGATTTTGGTTCTGGGAACCCTTAGGAACATTTCCAACATTTTTTTCGGTGTTTTCATATAGAATGACTCATATATATTTTTTTCGTTTTAAGTATAATTATTTTACCATGTCCCAGACCAAAACTCTAAGATGTACCTCTATAATGAGTTAGCCAATACTCCAGGTAACACATATTTCAAGTTTCTAGCTAAATCGGTGTGGGCAGCCCGTTTAGGGAGACTGTTCACCTTTTTGCCCCTCTTCGTAGACATTTACAAAAATCCGACCTAGGTGAATGTCTACACCGGAGGAGGAACATATGAACCAAATTTCAACTTCCCAGCTCCAGCGTTTTTGGCAGGACGTCAAGGGTGAGAATTTGTCCCTTTTCTGCCCCTCCCCTTTGGATTTTAACTTTATAGGTCCAACTGTTTGTGTGGGCTGTTAAAGCATATTTCAAATTTCCGGTTTCTAGCTATACGGTTTGGGCAGGCCATGAGTGGGGAGTTTGTCCCCATTTTGTTCTTCCCCGAAGGAGTTTCCAAGAACATCGTCTTAGCGAATGTCTACGACGTAGAGAGAACCTACATACAAAATGTCAGCGTCCTACCTCCTGCGGTTTGGCTGAATTGAATGAAATAAAGAAATAAATATTTACACAGTTACACATTTTCACATTTGCACATTTGCCCATTTGCACATTTGCCCATTTGCACATGTGCACATTTACACATTTGCATACCATCAATCTATCAAACCATCAAACAATCAAATTTTCACTTTTGCACAATTGCACTTTAGCCAATTTTCACATTTGCACTTTTGTAAATTTTCACTTTTGCAAATTTGCACATTAGCATATATGCACATTTGCACTTCTGCAAATTTGCAGACTTTCACATTTGCACATTTACAAACTTGCACTTTTGCACATTAGCATAATTGCTCATTTACATTGGAGGAATCTATGTACCAAATATTAACTTCGCAGCTCCAGCGGTTTTGGCAGGCTGTTAAGGGGAAGAATCTTCCGCTTTTTGCCCCTCCTCTTTGGATTTTCCAAAAGTCACGCCATAGCTGTTATCTACACTGGAGAAGGAACCTGCATACAAAATTTCAACTTTCTAGTTTCAACATTTGAAAATACAAAAATTATTAAAACACAAGCCAATAACGAAATTAAATATAACAACTCCAAATCGTAGGGTGTACTGTTTTTTTATTTCTGAAATACAATTGACAATTTCTTAAACGCAATTGAGAATTTCTGAAATACAATTGACTATTTCAGTAATACAATTGACAATTTCTGAAATACAATCGACTATTTCTGAAAGACAATTGACTATTTCTGAAATACAATTGACTATTTCCGAAATACAATTGACAACTTCTTAAATACAATTGACTATTCCTCAAATACAATTGACTATTTCTGAAACGCAATTGGCAATTTCTGAAATACAATTGACTATTCTGAAATACAATTGACTATTTCTGAAATACAATTGAATATTTCTGAAATTCAATTTATAATTTTTAAAATACAATTGACTATTTCTGAAATACAATTGACAATTTCTGAAATACAATTGACAATTTCTGAAATACAATTGACTATTTCTAAAATACAATTGACAATTTTGAATTACAATTGATTATTTCTGACATACAATTGATTATTCTGAAATACAATTGACTATTTCTGAAATACAATTGACTATTCTAAAATACCATTGACAATTTCTAAAATACAATTGACTATTTCTGAAATGCAATTGGAAAAGGGGTAGTTTTCGTATATAATATATTGTTGGATCCAATCTGATACAGTTCGATCTGACATTTTTCGGATAAATTTGGATATTACTTTATAAATATATTGTTAGGTCTAATTTAATCTGCCATTTTTCGGATCAATTCAGATCCATCTAAATCCTTAAATATATTTCTGAATCTAATTTGATCTGCCATTTTTCGGACCAAATAGGATATTAAGGAATATAAAATTGGAAATGATTAAATATTGTGCCAGATTAATTTTCGGTTACCATCCATGACCTAAAATTTACTAAAATAGACCTAACGTAATTCTATTTCCCGGATCTTAAACGAAATTCATGTTGGGAATCGTGAGAAAATTGTCTTTAATGCGAGCCGTCATACTTACGATTTTGGTGTGTTTTTTTTTCGGACCTAGCGGGTCACAGAGGCCCGACCCAATCAACCTCATAGAAAAAATTATTTTTTAATTCCCGAGGGGGTGATTTTTTTTATATTTTTTGGGGGTGTCCGAAAAAGTAAAGTTTTGCCAAAACTTCTTTTTAACGTCTTTCTCCTCTTCCATAAGACTTTTATCGTCCTTTATTACGATTTGAAGTTTTTTATAGTTTTTAATTTTTGAGAAAATAAATTTATGTTTTATTATAGTTTGATAAAGCAATTTTTGTTGTCAAATATTTGTTCATGTGTGACCATAGGGCAAACAAGTTTTCCTCATTTATGTTTTCCACTATTTGAAAGTTGTTTGATCAAACAAAAGGAGGCAAATAAATGTGTGTAGCGTGAACACAAAATAATCTCCATATTGCTTTGACAAAATTTTGGGAAAATATGTTCAAACATTTTTGCGGCAAATATTTGCCTAATGTGACCGTATCTTCAGAAATTGTTGGCTTTTATCTTTTAAATGTAAACAAAAATAGTTGTATGTATGAAAATGTATTTTAAGTCTGGTTCGAGATCTTTAGAATTGTTTTTTTCAAATGAAAACTTTTCTTATTTTTATTTAGTAATCAGAGAGAATAAACAGAAAAAGTTATTAGACACAAGCTGAATGTAATGCATTTTCTGGTCCGCTACGAGCTTCATCAACATTCTTCGTGCCCTTGAAAGTGCCATTTATAAATATCTCTATCTATCTAAATCATCGGAAAAAGCTACTTATGCTAACATGCAGTTGTTGTTTTATTATTGAGTTTAGATGACATATACTTAATATTTGTTGTGTTTTTTATATTCTCCTATCTTCTATGATCTCGAACCAGACTAAAAATACATTTGCATACATATGTGTTTTAAAAAGATCAACTATAAAATAAAAACTTCACTATTAAAATATAACTTGGTACGGCTAAAAGAATTGTTTAAAAATATGTAAAAAAACAATTTAAACGTATGTCTTTAATATAAGCTAATAGCTAATTTGGACATACGGTAATAAAAGGAGAATGTAAAAAACACAAAAATAGTAAGTAAATTTCATTCAAACTCAATAATAAAAAATCAACTCAATGTTAACATAAATAGCTTTTTTCGTTGATTTGTGAGTTAAATAGAAATATTTATAATTGGCACTTTCAAAGGCATGAAGAATGTTCATGAAGGTCGTGGTGGACCCGAAAATGCATTCCATTCAGCTTGTGTCTATTAAGTTTTTCTGTGTATTCTCCATGATTACTAATTAAAATAAGAAAATTTTTCCTTTGAAAAAAAAAGATTCTATGATCTCGTACTAAAAATAAAAAGTTCAACTATAAAATATAAACTTTACTATTAAAAATATTTGTCATAAAAATATGTATTTGAAACGTTTGTATTTTTACTTTGATAAAATATAAAAACAATAAAAGCTACCAAATGAATTATGTTTGTAAGTAAAGGTAGAGCAGAGCAAACAATATAATTGCTCCATTTCGCATTCCCGCGAAGTCCATATACGAAAACAGCTTTGGTACAGAGGCGGCCCCAAATGTTCAAATTGTATTTGTTTACAAAAAAAAAAAAAGAAAAGTCAGCTTAGTAGGGATAGTCGTTTTCTTTACAAGTAGTTATAGATATAAAATTCGAAAAAAACAAACCCTATATAGGCTTTAAAATATGATAGACAATTTTTAAATTTTGTTTCATTCCTTATAAAAATTATATTTAATAAAAATTATATTTTTAAGTCATTTACTACAAGGTTGAATTTGTGTCAAATCAATGTCAAACAATTGTCTTTCTGATTCCTTATGAATTCTTCCTTTTCTTTTCAACCACATAAATTTTACAACATATTATTCAACTGGAACCAATTCCACATAAACATAAATGCAAGATACATATACATAAATGTAAGATACAGGCATGTTAAGTAATGATTAGTAATAAGATTACTTTTTTTTTGAAAGGTGAAGTAATGATTACTATTATATTTAGAATCGCACTATTACTTATTGACAATTACAAATAATCCAAAAATAATCAAGATTACTAACGATTAACAGAAAACAATAAAAAAAATCAAAAGTAATAAGACTGCTTTCAACGATTATTATTGATCATTTTCAAAGTCTTTTGCATTCACACCTATTTTATGTCATGAACAAATATAGTCATAAACACTTTTGTCCACATGAAATTCAACCAGTATTTAATTTGAATTATTTTTAACCGGCATATCTTTTATTAGATTGTTGTTTACCAATTTTATAATTGCTAACCTTATTACATTTTTCTTAATTTATTTTATATGTACTTGAAAACAATTGTTAGCGGTGTTTACTGTTTTTATTTAAGTAAAATAAATTATAATACGTTTTTGTTGGTGTTCTGCCTTTAAAAATAATAATAATGAGATTCTAGCTCTTCCAAACTTTGGGTTCTGATGAGATCTTTGGCTAGATCGAAATACTAGTTTCAACCTAGCTAAAAAAAAATATTTACTTTTTTCTTACATATTCTGAAGTGGAAAATACAAAATATAATTTAAAAAATTATTTCGTTGTATATAACAAAAAAATGTATACAATTTTTGTTCAAATGGTGTTTATACACACTAAAGCCCCTATATCGTGATAAAATTTTACCGTAAAGATTCTATACAAAAACTTTTATTTTATAGAGAAAAAATTTAAAAATTCCAATATTTATAAAAAATAAAGCTTTTTTAAATATATCTGTAAAATTTAGCGTGATTGCGCAAAATATACGTTCGCATATTTTTTTAAACAAAAACCAATTAATATTGTTTAATTAGTTAAGAATTTCTTCACGTTGTAAATGCAAATTTTTGAAAATAAAATAATGTAAATGCTAAATTTTTGGAAAATAATCAAAAATAATGGTTGAAAGTAGTCGTACATATTATACGTTGATTACTTTTGATTATTTTCTGGTAATCGTTAGCAATCTTGATTATTTTTGGATTATTTGTAATCGTAATCAATTAGTAATCAGAAATTGTTCAAAAGAGGATTATATAATTATTACGATTCTTTTTCAAATATAATCTAATTGATTACTAATCGTAATCAAAAGTTAACATCTATGGCTACAGCGAACAAAGACTAGTTCCAGAATGGTTCTAGAATTGAAAATTTAGCTGTTAAATTATGGCTCTGGAGATTATTAGAAATAATTAACTTTCGAAAATCTGATTCTGAAGCTACTTCAACCTTAGAATATGAGAAAATTTTATATTTTTTTAAATAGGCAGAGCTTTAACAAAAATCTTATTATAACGTTTATTTATTCTTAACAATCAAACACGTGGCTAGGTATTTTTCTAACAAGCACTATGATGTTACTTATGTTCTAAAATAATAAAAGAAAATTAACTAGGTAGGGGGTCCTCTTCAAGAATATGTGTGTTCAAAAGTTTTATTGATTTTTGTAAATTTTGGAAAATTTTCTTAGGTCGACTTTCTGAATGCAGCTATTGTTTATTTAAAAATTTTCTAATACAAATACGATACCAGCTTTATCGGCAAAATGTTGTGCTTCTGCAAAACACTGTCGACAATGCGTTTGTCTGTTTTAGGCTTAAGAGTTTACTCCCACTGAATATGCCTGACAATTTATTTTTGAAGAGTCCTCAAGATTCTAAGGCATGATTCCTTACAAATTCTTAGGATGCTTTGAATATCAAAAACAAACTCATTATTAATTCAGTAGACTTGATATTCCACAAAAAAGAAGCTCATCGTTTTATTTAGAAAATAAATACATTTAGTTTACATTAAACGGTAAATCGATTAATCGCCAATTTTTCGACCGAATAATTGGAAACACTATAGTATATATTCTAATAATCTGTAATAATTCTCATTATCACATATGGTGGCAAAGTTTTTTTGAAGATTAAGATATACTTCGGCCGCGGGACGAATGATAACCGGCGAATAAACCGACCAGATTCCCAGTTTTAATTTAAAACCTAAACATAATGTTACGGAAATTCAAATCATCAATGTCCATTCACTCCTTAAATCATAAATCCCCATATATTAGCCCTGAAACAGTTAAATGCAACCCTTCACCATAACTAATGTTTCTTCTGGCAAACTTCAAGTTATTTTAACCCGACAGCAAGGTGGCATGACAGTAAGTTGATAATAAAACACCAGAAGAAGCATTGACAATTAATTGAATTGTGTATTCTGTGGAAGTGTAAACTTAATAGAGTTTGAATAAAGTCTCTTGTAGCTATAAAAGAATTTCAACGGTGTTTATTATTTGCAATAAGAAAAGAACAAGATTTATTTAAAGGAAATAAATAAACGATTTTAAAAGGTAAAAGCTTGAAGTGGAATAACTCAAGAAGGAATTAAGTAAGTTGGAGCTACCGACAGGAGGTAATAAGACGGAATTGCAAAAGAGGTTGATAGAGGAATTCCAGCGCCGCAACATTAACATCGGTACTTATTAATTTGACCAAAAACAAAAAATGGAGGTCAGTATCCGCAAAACAGAAGGTAACATGGAGTTAAGCGCAATGTTGGCTGTTGATAGAAAAGATGGAAAAAATGAGAAACTGCTAGAAACTTCCAGAGCAGACAACATGAAAATGTTAGAAGCTTCGAGAGCAGACAACATGAAACTGTTAGAATCCTCTAGAGCAGACTATAAAAAACTACTGGAAATTTCTAGAGCAGACAACACGAAACTGTTAGAAACTTCTAGAGCAGACAACGAGAAATTGATAGCTAATCTTCAAGAAGCCTCGAAAGCAGGCAACGGGAAACTGTTAACTAAGATGGAATCGAAACTGCTAGAAACTTCGAGAGCAGTGAACGAGAAATTCTTAACAAAAATGGAAGAAAAACTTCAAGAAACTTCTAGAGCCGCTAATAAGAAAATGGATAAATTTGACAAAAAGTTGTGACCTAGAGGAAGATGTTGAGGAAAAGCTACAATATCTAGAAAATAAAGTAAATAATGTCCAATATCAAGAGGGCCCAGTACGAATTATTTCGGAAACTTCTGGAAGACCAAAAGCACCTACATTTGATGGTAGCATATCATTTAATGTATTCAAGTGCCAGTTCGAAACAGTTGCCGCCAGAAATGCGTGGAACATCGAAAAAAAGCTATAGAATTGATGCTGGCCTTAAAAGGAAATGCTGCAGAAATTTAAGAGTGTGCCAATCACCTGCAGAAATAATTATGATGACATAATGGTGGCACTGCAGCGAAATTATGGTGGCGAACTCACAAAGGAAATTTACTGAATGGAACTAAGAGGTAGACTACAGAAAGCAAATGAGTCTTTGCAAGATTTTCCAACAGAAATTGAGCGGTTGGTGCAGCTATCGTATACAGGCAAAAATCATCCATTATTAGATCAATTCAAAATTGAAGCGTTTGTGAGTGGAATTCGTGATCCTGATGTATGGTTCGAGGTGTGTGCTACACGAAAATCGTCTTTTGCGGAAACTGTTTCATTATCGCTGTCACAGGAAACTGCGAAAGTAAGCCGCAAATATTTAATGTGTGAAACCCTGGAGTAATTGATGAAAAAGATATAAGCACCATGTTAGCAGATGGGTTCAACGATATGCTCATAGAGCTAAAAGAGGCATTTATGCGGGCATTAGGGAGAAAGCAAGTCAAGGCCGAATGCTACAACTGCGGTAGAGTGGAAAATTTCCAGCAAATCTGCCAAGCACCAAGAAAAAGCCACCAGGCCGTTCAACGACTAACCCAGGGGTCACCGCTAAAACTAAAAAGAGCTAGCACTGTGGGACATGATCTAGCTTGTGCAAATGAGGGACCACAATCTCTATGTCAGTAAAACTGCAGGGAAAAAGGAGTCTTACTGCTTTCGGATATATCAACAGCAAAAAACACATTTGTACTATAGATACAGGAGCATCACAATCTGTCATTAGGCCCGATTTACTTGAGGCAATTGAACCATTTTACGGGGCGAGACTGCGCACAGCTACTTGAGAGACTGGTTCTGTCTATGGCGTCAATCACGTATTTATTGTTGCCGATATTGTGGACGAAGTATTCATTGGTGCAGATTTCATGATTAGTCACGGCATTAATCTGCATAGGGGAAAAAAATTATGATTTGGCGGAATGTTGTAATACCCCTTGACACAGGGTATACCAATGTTGTCAGAAGTGACAGCTGTCAAACGAGTAAACAAAATCCGAGTGGTGAGGGTTGTTGTTGTAATTTTCAACTACAGTGCGGAAGATTTAAAAACAACGTATACAAAAAAATTATGTGTAAAAGTGAACAACTACACAGCATGTTTTAAAACATATGATCGCAAAAAGTATATAAAAGATACCATAGAAGTGCAACATGACTGTATTTACTAAAAGTTTAACTATCCAGTTGTACCACAAACTTGGTACAAACTCACAACAAATATTTGTGTTACATATTGTAATAATAAAAGACTGTTTTATGTTTTTATAACATTTTTGCACATAATTAATGTCTTTTTTTAATTTTATCTCAGTATTCAAAAGAACAAAACATACAACAAAGTTTCACATTTATGCGATCTGTGAAATGTATAAACAAACAAACACACTCACAAAACACATTAACTTAATCGTCAGCTTATTATCAGTTTGACCAAATATTCAAAAGAAAAACAATGAAAATAGTTTTCATTCATAATTTTATATCAAAGTCGATATTATATATCTCAGTTATGATGCGACATATCGGGAATCAGAAAGAGGATATTTATATTATATATAATCCATTCACCTCTATTATTACAAAAATGGTCAATGGGCCAAACCAATAATAAGCTGGCGAAGTGAAAAATCAGACGCAAGAAGAGAGACAGAATTATTTGTCATGCAGTTTTTCTCTCGCACTGTAGTTGATAAATTAGTTGCTGAAATAGTATTTTCCACGTAATTTTCTAAAAGTCCGTAAAGAAATAAGGGGCGCTAAAGATCGTGTCTCCACTGTGTACATTATTGTGCCCCTTGATGTCGGATATGAGCGCAAGGCTCAAGTAAGTAAACATTTTATTGCCTTCTTCTTTTTCGATTACATTGATTGTCTTACATACTATGAGAATAATAACATTCTTAGAGCTATGTGTCTTACTCTAATAACTAAGTTAACGTAAAAAGCAACATTGCAAAAGTGAGATAGAAGATGTAAAAAAGTACAAACTGAACAAATTTATAAGGCTTGCTTTTAGTCTTTAAAGTCGCTAACAGAGCAGATAAGCTAAAGGTTAGTTCATCTTACTTTTAACTTTTAACGTTAGGTTTAAGCATTTGAAGTTGCCACATTTTCTGCCCTGCAGTGTAGTTGCCGTGTAGTTTTTTGACCGTATCTTTGCTTTTTGGTTTATTTCTGTGTTAATGCCATATTTTCAAAAAATGCCATATTTTCAAAAAACTTAATTTTATTTTATAAGGAAGTTGTAATAACCAAAAAAAGTTAAAGGTCACTTTATTCCTCACTTTAGCTAAAGTTACCTTTAACTAACACGCACCTTAAAGGCAAGTTACAATAATGGGAATTACTCTAATAACTAAGTAAACGTAAAAAAGTTCTGTTAGATAAATTGACAAAACATATTCATATTACGGTTCATGAAAAATTAATAAAATAGAATATGCATATAAATTTAAAGAACAAAACAAAATAAGTTGTCCCGGTACAGAGTAAAAATTGTAAATATCACAGGAAATAGAGCTAAACTCGCGTAGGTAATTAAATGTAAAGTTTCAGCAAAATTAAATTTAGTATATATATGTATATCATCTTTAGCCCCTATCATTGCCGGAGGCTGGGCTCATATAGAATGAGGGAAGGTCCAGAGGAGCTGGATCGTCGTCAATACGTCCATTGATTATACCGACAGGAGAAAGATATGTAGATCCAGCCCAGATAGTGTTTTTCTCGTGTAGCGCAAGTTTTTCAACAAATCTGGTTTGCAACAACATGGCGTACATACAGAAGGGTAGAACATCGGCATTTTCATAGACATAACTATTTGAAAATCGTTTTATGAAATTTTTATAATTTTTTTCCGATGCATTTTCTCAGGATTTTCCGTTCAATTATCTACAATTTTTTGGCTACTATAGGAGATATATTAAACCAGATTGGGAATCCATAACAGTCGTTTTCCACTGAGCTACATCTTACATCTTTCATCAATTTGCAAAGATGTTAACATCTTTCCATACGAATTATACAGGCCAAAAATTCTACATCTTTCTACATCTACAAAAGATGATCCTTTCTCATTTTGTTCCATCTTACATCTTTCGTTATTTTAAGTGTCATCACTAAAAAAATTACAAAAAATGGATTTTCTTTGTGCCATCACTAGCAAACTGACATTGCAGAAAATAAACCAAAACAATTTATTCAACAAAGGAAAATGAGCTGCACATGTAAGAGTTTCATTCTTATGTCTACCAAAAATTCTTCTTCATCATCATCTTCCAGAATGGCTTTTAATATTTCAATTATATGCATTAAAATTCGGGTTTGTTATTGCAAAGCAACAACTACTACAATGAATAATGCTTTCTCTAAATCCATTTTTTATTTTTAAAAAAATTATGCGCCTTTTTCTTTTATTTTTTTGACAGCTGAATAAATAATAGACGTTGCTCAGTGTAAAAAGCCTATAAGACAGAACCGATCTTATGGCGACCTTGCTTGGTGTTCTTAGGTAAGTATGTGTTGTTCATTAGTGATGCAAACATCCCAGAAATCTTTTTCGTCCTTCCCAAGAGACTTATAGCGTGGGCGTTTAATTTCAATAATTTATCAAAATGTATTCCGAGATATTTTATTGAATTTTTAAATGGAATATTTTCGCCGTCTAGTATAAGTTGAAGGGATTTACTTTGCGGCACCACATATCTAGGACATTTACCCGAAGGGTTCCTAATGCAGACAGCCTCAGATTTGGCTGCGTTGATTTTAATGCCCCATTTCTTGTAATAGGCGCTTATTTCTCCAAAATGAAAGCAGTGTTTAGATCTAGTACTGGTGATATATTGTGTGCATAAATTAGGCAATCATCAGCGTATAAAATAGCATTTGAATTTTTAGATTGGTGAGGAAAATCATGTAGGAAAATGTTGAATAGGAAGGGAGCCAAGACATGTTCGGAGGTTATGTTGTTGATATGGACGCCAAATTTTCTATTAGTAAAGTAGCTGCAAAATATTTTTACCAGAAACGGGTCGACGCCAAGATGTATCAGTTCGTAGAGGTTTCAATTATGATAAACCGAATCAAACTCCTTTTCTACATCCAATGATATTGCCACCGTGCACATTTTATCCCTTAAGTTGCAAGTTACATCCTTGTGAAATTCCAACAATGCATGTTGTGTTGAGTGAGATCTTCTAAATCCAAATTGAAATTCCGATATTGGTTCCACAATAAGCTCATTTTCTAGTTTTTCCTTAATTACGTGTTCAAATAATTTACCAATGTTGGATAAAATGGATATTGGACGAAAATCCTCAGGCTTTTTACTGTCCTGCTTTTTTCTGATTGGAAGTATTTTCGCACTTTTCCAAGCCGATGGGAAATAGCCGTTATTAATGCAATTGTGAAAAATAGCAGCTAATAATTTACGTGTTGCATCAGGAAATTATTTAATTACAATATTGGAAACGCCATCAAAGCCAAAAGACTTTTTGCTAATAATGTTGTTTATGTACATTCTGATATTATTCACGTTTGTAAAATAGTAATTATCAAGATTCACATCGGCCAGAAAAGTGTCATCAAATGTATAATAGGTTTGCCTCGCTTTTCACCTAATGCCTTCAGAACTGCCTCTTTTAGCTTTCTTAACATGGTACTTATATCTTCCTCTTTTTCAGCGGTAACTTCGAGGTTTCGCACATTAAATATTTGCGGCTTAGCACACCGCGTACCTTACATCAGGATCATGAATTCCCTTCACGAATGCTTCAATTTTGAATTCATCTAATAATGGATGATTTTCGCCCGGATACGACAGCTGCACCAACCGCTCAATTAATGTTGCAAAATCTTGCAAGGACTCATTTGCTTTCTGAAGTCTACCTCTAAGTTCCATTCGATAAATTTCTTTTTTGTGTTCGCCACCATACTTTCGCTGAAGTGCCACCATTATGTCGTCATAATTATTTCTGCAGGTGATTGGCACACTTTCTAGAATTTCTGCAGCATTTCCTTTTAAGGCCAGAATCAACTCTATAGGTTTTTCTTCGATGTTCCACATATTTCTGGCGGCAACGGTCTCGAACTGGAACTTGAAAACATTAAATGGTACGCTGCCGTCAAAAGTGGGAGCCTTTGCTCTGCCAGAAGTTTCCGAAATAATTCGTACCGGGCCCTCTTGACATTGAGAATTATTTATTTTACATTCCAGATCTTGCAGTTTTTTCTCGACGTCATTCTCTAAGTCGGAAACTCGTTTTTCAACTACAGAAATTTTTTCATTAGTAGCTTTAGAAGTTTCCTGAAGCTTTTCTTCCACCTTAGCTAATAATTTCTCGTTGTCTGCTCTCGATGTTTCCAGCAGCTCTGTTTTCATCTTAGTTAGCAGTTTCTCGTTGTCTGCTCTAGAAGCTTCTAACATTTTCATGTTGTCTGCTCTAGAAGTTTCTAGCAGTTTCATTTCCATTTTAGTAAACAGTTTCTCGTTGTCCGCTCTAGAAGCTTCTAACATTTTCATGTTGTCTGCTCTAGAAGTTTCTAGCAGTTTCTTGTTGTTTTCCATCATAGCCGCCAACATTGCGCTTAACTCCATATTACCTTCTGTTTTACGGGTACTAACCTCCATTGATTCTTTTTCATCAAATTCGTAAGTCGCAATGTCAATATTACGCCGCTCGAATTCCTCTATCAGCCGCTTTTGTAATTTGACTTTATTTCCTGCTGTCGGTAGCTCCAATTTGCTCAATTCTTTCTTGAGCTGTTCCACCTTAAGCTCCTCCAATTTCATGACTGCTTATTATTTTGCAATCCCACTTCTGACACCAATTGTTACGATTTTACCCTTTATAAAATCGTTGATTTATTTACCTTTTAAATAAATCGAGTTCTTTCAATATTGCAAAAAATAAACACTATTTGAAATTGTTTATAGCTCTATTTATTTATAACCGTCACTAAAAAATAACAGAAATACACTTTAATAGCACCTTTTATTTACACGATTTAGATAAACTAAACGTTAGCCACACTTTAGTTCTTCACACTTTGCGTTTTACTTATAAACTGAACTACTTTGCCATCCTGCTGGCGTTTTTATATATGCGGGTTAAAATAACTAGAATATGGCTGCATCGTCTAGAAGCTGCACACTGGCAACTTTGAGAATGTTCTTTTACAGTTTGACATAAGAAACATTAGTTATGGTGAAGGGTTGCCATTTAATTGTTTTACATTTCAGGGCTAACATATGGGAATTTGCATTTCTACGAGTAAATGGAATTTCTGTAACAATATGTTGCGGTAGCCTATCGACACATTATGAGATTTGATTCTCTATATTTTTAACCGGTCTTTCAGGATTTACCTCTTTAAAAACAGCAGTATAATGAGTTCTAAATATCTCTGAAATTTAACAACTTTTGGAAGTGATAGTATCATTGTGTATGAGCTGCTGGCAAAATGGAGACTTCTTTTTACCAACGAACCGAAATACGCCTTTAAAGGTAGTAGGACCTGGTGTTATTTTTGAGAGTCTATGTCTCAAATTTTTAGCATCTTCAAGATTTATAAGCTTATTAATAATTGTTTTTAATAGTTGTATTTGTTTAGTAAGAATTTTATACTCGCTGCTAATTCTATTTCCAGTTCTGTTATATATTTTCTTTAGGTTATTTTGCCATGCATACTTAACTTTAAAAAAAATCTTGATGTTATCAGGATACTGACGTTTTTGATCGTTTATTTCCAGTTTGTTGGTGTGGCTTTCATGTATTGAGATAAGTGTATTATTAAATGTATTTATAAGCACATCTAATTAATCATTATTTAAATTGCAGTTGCTGGGAGGTAAAATTGCATCTGAGGCTGCATCTAAATCTCTACTAAATGCGTTCCAATTAGTGTTCTTGTATGAAGTTATTGCCAGGCGAC
This sequence comes from Eustalomyia histrio, assembly GCA_949748255.1. Lineage (NCBI taxonomy): Eukaryota > Metazoa > Arthropoda > Insecta > Diptera > Anthomyiidae > Eustalomyia > Eustalomyia histrio. The sequence goes on along the minus strand of OX456523.1, from coordinate 81,145,891 downwards.
TTCTTAGTGTTAATGGGAAATGATTCGAGAAAGTTGATAAGATTTTGATCTAATAGTTAGGTTGGATACTGTTGATTATGCTGGGACTTAATAGAAAGTGGTCTAGAAAAGAAGACCCGTTACGAAACAATGGAGTTATCGCAAACGCGAGTTACAACTAAACAGTTGTTTTGTAGCCAGCTATGTATAACTGTTTCATAAGCGTTATCTGCAGTATCTCACCGCATTTAGGTCACCACCGAATATAACCCATCATAATTGTTGCTCAGTTGGAGAATCTGGTTTAAGCTGTTGTTTAACTAATGTGAGTCATATACACATTTTTTTTTTTTTTTTTTTTTTTTGTTGGAAAAATGAAAAATTACTCTCTTATGATGTGAGCGGTCATTTTTTGAAATAAAAAATATAACTATACTGTCAAAAAAAAAAAAAAAGAAAACAAGCTGCCAATGATGTGACAATCATTAATATTTTTAAGATGCCGAATAGAAGTGTTAAAAGTGAATTGATTGATTATTTAAATACCTCATTTTTAATGGAAATTGATAACATTTATGAATATATCGGTATATAAATTTCTCCAAAAAACAATACAACATAAATTTTGAAATATTATTTTTTAGAAACTGTACATCAGATGATGATTTAGCAACTGAAGAAATGACCGACAATTTGGTGGAAAAAGAATTGAACATTCTTTATGATGATTTGAGCGTAGTGATGTTTTTGAGGTTCGATGACAACCGATTTCGTCAAATGATGCGATGCAATAAAGATCAGTTCCACCATCTTGTCTCACTTAAAAGTTCTAGTGAGGAAAGCAAGTGTTGATTTAAAACTTGTTGTAGTTCTATACAGATTTCGGGGATTCAGGAGATGGGGGCACTATACAAAATATAACAAAACGAGTATTTCAGGCGTTTTTAGAACTTAAAAACAATTTTTTTGGCCCGATAGAGACGAAGAAGCTTATGTTGTGAAGTAAATTACCGCACTGTATTGGTTACGTAGATGGCACAGAATGTAAATTGGCCGAAACACCTATTCATAACCCTTTGAAGAAAATTTAATTTGAAATATAAATATCACACATGAATTTTAAAATCATAGTTGTATAATTCAGGGTTTTACAAAAAAAAAAAATTCATTTTTCGTACTTTAAACTACAAAGTGGCAACATCATTTCGTTTGACGTTTATAGTGAAAAATTACAACATTTTATCCAGATTTGTTTACACTTGGTTATAGGTTGTTAAAAATACAACTTTTGGTGGACATTTTTTTCCTTGTGTTTGTTGTAACAAAAGTTGCATTTTTCCACTTTTCCATTTTTCCAACTACTAAAAAAACTGAAATGAATACCCTAATAAATATTTTTTACTAATGCTGTTTGAAACCATTCCTATTTCAATAAAAACGTTATTAAATTGTGTTTTATAGCAAATAATTCTGTTGTAATGTACATTGTTTTTAATGGCAATTGCTACTCCTAAAGCTGAATTGTCGTAAATGAAATTATATATATACACATATGGTCACATATGGTTTGTTACTTTTTTTTTAATTTTACCGAAATTATTCATACTTCTTTTTTATTTTATTTTTTAATATTTATAATATAGCAACGTATTTGAAAATAAAAATAAGTCGTAATTTCCCGGATTTTTTTTAAATTCCTGTGTGTTTTGCTCTGAAGTGCTTTGGAGACCTGGTTAATATAATAAGTACATTTTAAATGTTTCTGGTTTTTTAACAATTGGCTCAGATTTTTTACAAAATATTGTTAGTTTATTTCTGTTTTTATTAAATTAGAACAAAATAAAGAGAAAATCATTTCATAGATTGGACGAAATAAGCATTGTACTTCTGAGAAGAAGAATAAAGTTTTGAGGTTAAGAAATGCATACCAAACTCTTCGTTGTACTGCTAACAGTATATATGTAAAGGGTTTTTCAATAAGAGCTATACAAAAGTTTTTTTAAATTAAACAAAACCGGTTTTGGATATCAATGAAATTCTTTATTCCTGTAAAAGTACGTTCGATGCCAATATGTATGGAACGCGATTTCTTTTGCATGGCCACCACAAGCACGCTTCCAGAAGTCCAGACGCTGAACCCAATTTTCGACGGTTTTCAAGCATAAATCTGCCGATACTGCTGCAATTTCACGTTCGATATTAGTACGAAGTTCATCAATCGTCGGTGGCTTGTTGGCATAGACCATAGACTTGACGTAGCCCCACAGGAAATAGTCTAACGGCGTCAAATCGCAAAACCATGGAGACTGGACCATTTCGTTAAATAACACGTTCTCCAAACATGGTTTCCAATAAATTGATTGTGACATTCGCTGTGTGGCTTGTGGCGCCACATAACCTCCAAGTCCATATCATCCAATTGGGGCCAAAAATATACGGTTAACATTGAACGGTAGCGATTCCCATTCACAGTAAGGTGCCGGTATTGATCATCAGAAGAAGTACGGCCCAATGACGCCACCGGCCCATAAACCGCACCAAACCGTAATTTTTTCGGGATGCAATGATGACTCATGGAGTACGTGTGGATTGCTGTCTCACCAATAACGCATATTTTGTTTATTGACGAAGCCATTCAGCCAGAAATGAGCCTCATCGCAGAAGATGATTTTTCGATGAAAATCCGAATCATTTTCAAGTGGTTGCTTCACGAACACACGACGCTTCTGGTAGTCAAGCGGCTTCAGTTCTTGTCAATTTGATCTTGTAAGAATGTAGACCAAGATATTTCCGCAGAATTCGCTACAACGACGTCACAGAGATGCCCAATGCTTGAGAACGACGTGTGAGAGACACATTTGGGCTTTCTTGAACTGAAGCCTCAGCGGCAGCAATATTCTTGACACTACGGATACTTCTTTGTCTCACTGGCACGGGAAAATTTTGTACTGTGCCTGTGGATTCAAATTGTTCCACTAGACGCTCAATTAAGGATCTGCTACGACGATTATGACGACCATAAATTGGACGTAGCGCTCTTTACGTTGAGGCCACTGACTCCGAATATGGTGTCGTTTGCTGTCCCTGTCGCAAAGGACACCACATATATATAAACTATCAACTAATAATTGCAATGTGAATTAAAAACCCACAATAAACAAAATAAATTTTGCGGTCCTCTTTAAAATTTGTAAATAATTTCCGATTTTCCATAGTAAATCAGCTTTCTAAGGACTTAATATGGATCAGGTCTTTTGTTTGGCTTACAATTGATAAGCAATACCAACGAAGAAGTCTGGTACAAACAAAATTTTAAAATTCAATGCATATGACAATCTGTTCCGATTTTCTATATCCCATACCTTTTCCACCCTTGGCTCCATACTTGGTAGATTTATTTACATAAATATGATACAGAAATGTTTCCATCTATTAGATACAATGACCACTATTATATTTCCATTAAAAAAATATAAAATATTAATAATATTTCAAACAATTTTCTTACTGTCCCTATTTTTATTCACATTCGACTATAGGAAATTATAATACTTTTTAATGTTGTTTTTTTCAATAGCAACAACAAAGTTTGAATTGTTGCTTAAAATGAAGAGTTGTTGTTGTACTATAATCTAAAAATAATATTGTTAATTTATGTCCAAAATGTATGTGTGTTTTTTTACTTTAAATTTGTTGCACATGCAAGTGTCCCTATTTTTTCGCACATAACTGTATATATATATATATATATATATAATATTATATTATATATATATAATATATATATATATATATATATAATATATATATATATATATATACATATACATAATATATATATATATATATATATATATATATATATTAGGGCGGGTCGATTTATTTTTCGACAATTTCCCTATGATTTCCGTATTCTATGGGTTATTCCATGAAAATATGCCGAAGGAACCATACCTCTATCGTTAAAATCGAGTCCCCTACTTTTTGTTGGTAGATTTTTTCCCAAATTGACGTTCCATCGGGTTTAATCGCCAGTAGGCGCGTTGGAAAGGTGAGCTCATTTTGATAAATTTACAAAAAAAAAATCTCCAACATTGGTCCAACGGTTCAAAAGTTACGGGCATTTTTGTCCAAATTTTGGAGCCTTTTTCCATTTTTTTCATGATTTTGTCCAAGAATATTACTTTCATGGCCATTTTTTTGGCTCAATCCATTATTTAATTCAATTTACAATTCAAAACGAAGAGTTTAAGCCCAAATTTATCGAATTCGGTTGATTAATTCATGCGATATTGCTAAAACAAAATAACACATAAAACCAACTTTTTGATTTTTTTCCCTTTTTATTTTTGCTCTCTTTTTTGGGTTTGCATACGATTTATAAAGAATAATTCTTCGCTGACGTCATTTTGACAACAACAAATACACAGCAATTCTAATTGGACGAAACAATCAGCTGTAGTTGGCGGGGTGGGGATTCCAGTGTATGCTAGTTTTGTTTGAGCGTCATTTCAGTGAAGTGTTACTTGAAATAACTAACAAATAATCAAACTATTTTGAAATTTAGAAAAGATTTAAAGGTAAGTGTAAAAACATTGCTAACTATTATAGTTAATAGTTATATTATTATTCTATGAAAAACATATATAATTCTTTTAGTGACTGTTTAAAAAATGGATTCAGAGCCTGGTTCATCGCAAAATCCAACAGATACCCAACGCAGTAGTTTGCAACATTTGGTCTCTCATGATGTTTTTTCTTTTGGCGTGGGCTGTGAATTACCTGATATTAATCTGTCAACTAAACGAGATATATTGAAGTACTATTTTTTCTTGGCCGAACGTTCAAAAGCCCAAAGCAAAATGTTTTCGTATAAAAGATTTACTCCCCAAGTAGCAGACAGATTGTTAGAAATTTGGAATCAACTTAATATTGAACTTATACTCAAAGGTAGCATCATTAGAAAATTGAATAATTTGCTTGACGCATATAGTAATGCAGATAAACAACGAGTAAAACGTGCAACAGAATTCAAAAAATTCGTAGAATCAACAAACCAATTATTCAACATTGGAAAATGTAAATGCAACTTGAAAGAAAACGACTGCTCATGTGGATCTATCCCAGAAAACTTAAAAGATTTCATGCGCGATCAATATAATGACAGAATACAAACGATACCGGAACACGATAGTGGAAGTGAAGAGACGATACCAACGACTATACCAACAATCCCAGTGAGCAACGATCCTACATACGAACCACATTATGACGAAATGGAAGTTGATGTGAGAGGAGGTTCAGAATTAGTTCTACCACCACAAACATACACTCCCAGATACAATACTAAAAACTATGCAATGATGTATGACAGATTTGGTGTGCATGATAGAATGGGATCAGCATTGGCAACAGCTCTGATGGAAGACCTGGGCGTAAAAGATGCTCATGGCAATCTTGTCATCATGGATAAAAGTAAACTTCGTAGAGAAAGAGAAAAATGGAGACAAGACGCACTTCGTAAGCGGTATGATGGCTCGAATTTGATATCATTTTCATTCGACGGCAGGAAAAATGATGCTCTAACTGTAGAAAAAATTGATGAGAAGTTGCATCCAAGGATGGTTAAAGAACCTCATCTAGTTGTTTTGAGGGAACCAAATTCTCAATCGATAGGCTACACAAAACTAGAAAGTGAAACTGCGGCAAGCAAAGTCAACAAATTGATCGAATTCTTCCACGAAAAACAATTGTCTCTCGATTCATTAATTGCCATATGCGCTGATGGTAAACCAACAAATACTGGCGTACACGGTGGAATTTTGCGACTATTCGAAAAACAGTTAAAGAGACCACTGCACTGGTTTGTGTGTCTTCTGCACTTTAACGAGCTTCCGTTTAGACATTTGTTTGACACTTTAGACAAATCAACCACCACTGGACCACGATCAACTACCGGAAAGTTGAGCTCAAAAATTGCTGATTGTGAAAATCTTCCGGTATGTAATTTTTATAGCTAATTCTTTACCATTTTTTATTCTATTTTTTAGCTTTTATGTTTTCTTTTCAGGTGGTAACCGATTTTGAGGAAATCGCTTTGGAAAATATGCCTCCTGGTGATTTAAATCCAGAAGAATTATCTACTGATTCGAGGTACTTGATGTTAATGGCCAATGCAATTTCTAATGGTGTGGTTCCTGCGGATTTATCTCACATAAAACCAGGGCCAATTGCACATTCTCGTTGGCTGACCAAAGCCAATAGATTATTACGGTTGTATGTGACAATTAATAATCCAACTGAAAATTTAAAAATTCTGGCTAACTATATAATAAAAGTATACACGCCAATGTATTTCAATGTTAAGTATTATAGCTCTGCCGCATACGGTAGTACATTACTTTTTAAAATTATTACTTGACACGATTTTTACCACGGAATTTACTTGGAGTTGTAAATACAGTAATTCAAGATAATCCATATTTTGCACACTCAGAAAATATCTTGCTATCTATGTTGTTTGATGATAGAATGGAAAAACGAAACATTGCTATAAAGAAGATTTTACATTACCGAAGAGATATTGTCGACCCAACGGAACTTAGAGTTTATAAAAAATCTCTTATAAACTTTAATTGTACGGAATATACAAATATGATTGATTTAAATGACGATACCATTTTATTCAAACCACCGTTTACGCAAAGTTATTCGTATGAACATTTGGAGGGATATTTAAATTACGAAGTGCCACCGTTCGATGATCCACAAATTCCTTTACACATTCAAGGAACGGAAAGACATGTCCAATTGCTGGCTGCCACTGCTAAACGAGTTGCAGGAAAGAATGTAGAAGGCGCTATGGCGACGACATTAGAGAGCCGTACGAAAACACCCAGACTTGAAAGCAAACAAGACTTTCAGAAAAAATAATGTTTTTTTTTCACATTTTGTCTTTTACTACACTCAAATTGAATATTTTTTTTTGATAATAGGTTGATAGATACTTTATTATCTCTTAATTTGAATTTTTGTAGAAAAAAAATAAAAAGGGAAAAAAAATCAAAAAGTTGGTTTTATGTGTTATTTTGTTTTAGCAATATCGCATGAATTAATCAACCGAATTCGATAAATTTGGGCTTAAACTCTTCGTTTTGAATTGTAAATTGAATTAAATAATGGATTGAGCCAAAAAAAATGGCCATGAAAGTAATATTCTTGGACAAAATCATGAAAAAAAATGGAAAAAGGCTCCAAAATTTGGACAAAAATGCCCGTAACTTTTGAACCGTTGGACCAATGTTGGAGATTTTTTTTTGTAAATTTATCAAAATGAGCTCACCTTTCCAACGCACCTACTGGCGGTTAAACCCGATCGATAGTTTTTGAGTTATGGATGTGAACGTGTAGGTAATATTTCATACGAACGTCAATTTGGGAAAAAATCTACCAACAAAGAGTAGGGGACTCGATTTTAACGATAGAGGTATGGTTCCTTCGGCAAATTTTCATGGAATAACCCATAGAATACGGAAATCATAGGGAAATTGGTGAATTTTTTCACTCCCTACAAATCGACCCGCCCTAATATATATATATATATATACATATATATATATATATATATATATATATATATATATATATATATATATATATATATATATATATATATATGTATATATATATATATATATATATATATATATATAAAGATGACAGCGAGTTCTAAATACGGATTGATTTTTCATAAAATTGCAATTTTGATAATGAGTTATCATACATTACAGGCCGTATGTCATTTGTCCTTAACGATTGTTTTAAGACGGGTCTCTCAAAAAGACACATTGGTTGATCTCTATATATAAAGGAATAACGTTACTGACTGATTCACTCATTCAACATCGCCCAGCCCATACCGCCAGAGCTAGAAGGCTGAAATTTGATATGCTGGTTCCCCCTCCGGCGTAGACGTCCGCTAAGACGGGGTTTTTGGAAATTCCTTCGGAGAGGGGCAGAAAGGGGGTAAAACACCCCTTTCACGGCCTGCCCAAACCCCTTTATCTAGAAACCTGAAATTTGAAATATGCCTTCCTGGGAGTATGTGCCAACTCCTTGATAAGGTACATTTTAGAATTTTGGCCAGTGACGTTGTAAAAATGGGGGTTTAAAGGGCTAAAAGTCTCCTGCCCAAACCATTGGACCTAGGAAGTTGAAATTTTGTATGCAGCCTCTTTCTCCAGTGTAGATACCAGCTAAGACATGAGTTTTGAAAAATCCAACGGGGAGGGGTAGAAAAGGGTGAAACCCTCCTCCACGAAGCCTTCCCAACCGTTGGACATGGGAAGTTGACATTTGGTATGCAGGCTCCTTCTCCAGTGTAGATAATAGATAAGACGTGATTTTTAAAAAATTAAACGGGAAGGGGCAGAAAATGGTGAAATTTTCCCCCTCGACGGCCTGCCAAAACCGTTAGAGCTGGAAGGTCGAAATTATGTATATTGGTTCCACCTGAGGTGTTGACATCCACCCAGGTAGGATTTTTCTAAATTCCTGCGGGGAGGGACAAAAAGGGGGAAAATCTCCCCCTTAGGCCGTTATGGCAAGATACCTAAAATTTTAAATATGTTTTACCTGGAGTATGGACTAACTTACTGATAAGCTACATTTTAGAATTTTAGCCAGGGACGTGGTAAGAATGGGGTTCAAAAGGATGAAATGTCTCCCCTTTAACTGTTTGGCAAAACCGCTGGACCCAGGAAGTTGGAATTTGGTATGCAGGCTCCTTCTCGAGTGTAGATAACAGCTAAGATGTCAATTTTGGAAAATCCAATGGGAAGAGCAAAAAAGGAGAAAATTCTCCCCCTTGACGACTTGCCAAACCCGCAAGAGCTAGGAAGTTAAAATATAGCATATAGGTTCCCACTCCAGCGTAGACATACACCCAAGTTTGATATTCGGAAATTCCTATTGGGAGGTGCAATAAGGAAAAAAGTCTCTCCCGAACGGCCTGCTCAAACCACTGAAACTGGAAAGTTAAAAATTGGTATGCAGGTTTCTTCTTCAATGTAGATAAGAGATAAGACGTGACTTTTAGAGAATCTAACGCGGATTTGCAAATGGGTAAATCTGCAAATGGGCAAATGTGCAAATTTGTAAATGTTAAAATGTGTAAATATTTATTTATTTCATTCACCATCGCCCAGCCCAAACCTCAGGTGGTAGGACGCTGAAATTTGGTATGAAGGTTCCCCCTGCGGCGAAGACATTCGCTAATACGAGGTTCTTGGAAATTCCTTCGGGGAAGAGAAAAACGGAAACAAAACTTCCCTTTCGCGGCCTGCCCAAACCCCTATAGCTAGAAACCTGAAATTTGGAATATGTTTTTCTTGCAAGTATGTGCTAATTGATCGATGAAGTCTCCCCCTTAACAGCCTGCACAGACAGTTGGACCTAGGAAGTTGAAATTTAGTATGTAGATAACAGTGAAGATGTAATTTTTGGAAAATTCAACGGGGAGGGGCAGAAAGGGGAAAAATTCTCACCCTTGACATCCTGCCAAAACCGCTGGAGCTGGGAATTTAAAATTTGGTGCATTGGTTCCTCCTCTGGTGTAGACATTCACCTAGGTCGGATTTTCGGAAATGTTACGTTGTGGACAAAAAGGTGAACAGTCTCCCCCCCTTAAAGGGCTACTCACACCAATTTAGCTAGAAATCTGAAATTTTAAATATATGTTAACTGCTAACTCATTGATCAGCTACATTTAAGAATTTTAGCCAGGTATATGGTAAAAATAGGGGTTCAATGGAAAAAAATCTGAAATTTGAAATATGTGTTACCAGGAGTATGGACTAACTCATAATTGAGGTACATCTTAGAATTTTGATCTGGGACATGGTGAAAATTGGGGACTCCGGGTAATTACCTGGGAACTCCGTATATTCCAGGGCGTTCCCGGCGATTCCGGGCTTTAACCTGGGCAACCATTTTCTACGCTAACAACGTAGCGGGCTTTGCCCGCTAGTAAGTATATGAAGTTTTGTGTAAGAGTATTAATGTTTTTATGATTAATAGATTAGAAAAAGTAACTCCATACAGCTTTTTTGAATACTTAGAATTACGATCATACTTTCTCAAGTTTAACACATATTTGAATGTAGATTTGTACATTGCTATGAGTTTCCTACTACTCGTGTTTTCACATTTTGCATATACAGGGTTTTTCAACAGGGACGCTACAAAAGTAGAGCGACAGGGACAGCAAACGACGCCATATTTCTTGCCGCTCTTTTGACATTTCTCTTCAGTAAGGTTTGCATTTTCATGATGAAAAGATATACGAGCCAACAACGAGTCGAAATTATTAAAAGTTACTACTGAAATTCGGAGTCAGTGGCCTCAACGTTAAGAGCGCTACGTCCAATTTATGGTCGTCATAATCGTCCTAAACCCGATCGATAGTTTTTGAGTTATGGTGTAGGTAATATTAACGTGTAGGTAATATTTCATACGAACGTCAATTTGGGAAAAAATCTACCAACAAAGAGTAGGGGACTCGATTTTAACGATAGAGGTATGGTTCCTTCGGCAAATTTTCATGGAATAACCCATAGAATACGGAAATCATAGGGAAATTGGTGAATTTTTTCACTCCCTACAAATCGACCCCCCTAATATATATATATATATACATATATATATATATATATATATATATATATATATATATATATATATATATATATATAAAGATGACAGCGAGTTCTAAATACGGATTGATTTTTCATAAAATTGCAATTTTGATAATGAGTTATCATACATTACAGGCCGTATGTCATTTGTCCTTAACGATTGTTTTAAGACGGGTCTCTCAAAAAGACACATTGGTTGATCTCTATATATAAAGGAATAACGTTACTGACTGATTCACTCATTCAACATCGCCCAGCCCATACCGCCAGAGCTAGAAGGCTGAAATTTGATATGCTGGTTCCCCCTCCGGCGTAGACGTCCGCTAAGACGGGGTTTTTGGAAATTCCTTCGGAGAGGGGCAGAAAGGGGGTAAAACACCCCTTTCACGGCCTGCCCAAGCCCCTTTATCTAGAAACCTGAAATTTGAAATATGCCTTCCTGGGAGTATGTGCCAACTCCTTGATAAGGTACATTTTAGAATTTTGGCCAGTGACGTTGTAAAAATGGGGGTTTAAAGGGCTAAAAGTCTCCTGCCCAAACCATTGGACCTAGGAAGTTGAAATTTTGTATGCAGCCTCTTTCTCCAGTGTAGATACCAGCTAAGACATGAGTTTTGAAAAATCCAACGGGGAGGGGTAGAAAAGGGTGAAACCCTCCTCCACGAAGCCTTCCCAACCGTTGGACATGGGAAGTTGACATTTGGTATGCAGGCTCCTTCTCCAGTGTAGATAATAGATAAGACGTGATTTTTAAAAAATTAAACGGGAAGGGGCAGAAAATGGTGAAATTTTCCCCCTCGACGGCCTGCCAAAACCGTTAGAGCTGGAAGGTCGAAATTATGTATATTGGTTCCACCTGAGGTGTTGACATCCACCCAGGTAGGATTTTTCTAAATTCCTGCGGGGAGGGACAAAAAGGGGGAAAATCTCCCCCTTAGGCCGTTATGGCAAGATACCTAAAATTTTAAATATGTTTTACCTGGAGTATGGACTAACTTACTGATAAGCTACATTTTAGAATTTTAGCCAGGGACGTGGTAAGAATGGGGTTCAAAAGGATGAAATGTCTCCCCTTTAACTGTTTGGCAAAACCGCTGGACCCAGGAAGTTGGAATTTGGTATGCAGGCTCCTTCTCGAGTGTAGATAACAGCTAAGATGTCAATTTTGGAAAATCCAATGGGAAGAGCAAAAAAGGAGAAAATTCTCCCCCTTGACGACTTGCCAAACCCGCAAGAGCTAGGAAGTTAAAATATAGCATATAGGTTCCCACTCCAGCGTAGACATACACCCAAGTTTGATATTCGGAAATTCCTATTGGGAGGTGCAATAAGGAAAAAAGTCTCTCCCGAACGGCCTGCTCAAACCACTGAAACTGGAAAGTTAAAAATTGGTATGCAGGTTTCTTCTTCAATGTAGATAAGAGATAAGACGTGACTTTTAGAGAATCTAACGCGGATTTGCAAATGGGTAAATCTGCAAATGGGCAAATGTGCAAATTTGTAAATGTTAAAATGTGTAAATATTTATTTATTTCATTCACCATCGCCCAGCCCAAACCTCAGGTGGTAGGACGCTGAAATTTGGTATGAAGGTTCCCCCTGCGGCGAAGACATTCGCTAATACGAGGTTCTTGGAAATTCCTTCGGGGAAGAGAAAAACGGAAACAAAACTTCCCTTTCGCGGCCTGCCCAAACCCCTATAGCTAGAAACCTGAAATTTGGAATATGTTTTTCTTGCAAGTATGTGCTAATTGATCGATGAAGTCTCCCCCTTAACAGCCTGCACAGACAGTTGGACCTAGGAAGTTGAAATTTAGTATGTAGATAACAGTGAAGATGTAATTTTTGGAAAATTCAACGGGGAGGGGCAGAAAGGGGAAAAATTCTCACCCTTGACATCCTGCCAAAACCGCTGGAGCTGGGAATTTAAAATTTGGTGCATTGGTTCCTCCTCTGGTGTAGACATTCACCTAGGTCGGATTTTCGGAAATGTTACGTTGTGGACAAAAAGGTGAACAGTCTCCCCCCCTTAAAGGGCTACTCACACCAATTTAGCTAGAAATCTGAAATTTTAAATATATGTTAACTGCTAACTCATTGATCAGCTACATTTAAGAATTTTAGCCAGGTATATGGTAAAAATAGGGGTTCAATGGAAAAAAATCTGAAATTTGAAATATGTGTTACCAGAAGTATGGACTAACTCATAATTGAGGTACATCTTAGAATTTTGATCTGGGACATGGTGAAAATTGGGGACTCCGGGTAATTACCTGGGAACTCCGTATATTCCAGGGCGTTTCCGGCGATTCCGGGCTTTAACCTGGGCAACCATTTTCTACGCTAACAACGTAGCGGGCTTTGCCCGCTAGTAAGTATATGAAGTTTTGTGTAAGAGTATTAATGTTTTTATGATTAATAGATTAGAAAAAGTAACTCCATACAGCTTTTTTGAATACTTAGAATTACGATCATACTTTCTCAAGTTTAACACATATTTGAATGTAGATTTGTACATTGCTATGAGTTTCCTACTACTCGTGTTTTCATATTTTGCATATACAGGGTTTTTCAACAGGGACGCTACAAAAGTAGAGCGACAGGGACAGCAAACGACGCCATATTTCTTGCCGCTCTTTTGACATTTCTCTTCAGTAAGGTTTGCATTTTCATGATGAAAAGATATACGAGCCAACAACGAGTCGAAATTATTAAAAGTTACTACTGAAATTCGGAGTCAGTGGCCTCAACGTTAAGAGCGCTACGTCCAATTTATGGTCGTCATAATCGTCCTAACAGATCAACAATTGAGCGTCTAGTGGAAAAATTTGAATCCACAGGCACAGTACAAAATGCTCCCGTGCCAGTGAGACAAAGAAGTGCCCGTAGTGTCGAGAATATTGCTGCCGCTGAGGCCCAAATGTGTCTCCCACACGTCGTTCTCAAGCGTTGGGCATAGGGTTGCCAGATATAAAATCTTTAAAAAAAAGTACATCGCGAAAAAATAGGCAGTACAGTTAAGAAAAAAAAAGTAAATTTTTTTATTACGAATAGCTGAAAATTTATCACATAAAAGTAAAAATTCATGTAACTAAGAACTAAAAAACAAATAATTTAGTAAATAACAATAACAATTCATATTATAAAGAAACAAAAAATAAGAGATCATAAAGTAGGTACTTTTAAGAATTCTGTTTTCATTTTTATCTATTGTGATTTTGATTAATTTTTTAATTGACATCTTTTTTCTTACTCAACAAACTAATTTAATTAAAAAAAAAATTGTGATTTTTTTTTTGTGAATGAAGCTCTTTTAAAAAGTTTATAAATATTTATAATTTGTTGCACTTGAATAACTATGCCATTTAAACCGTTTTCGGTTTTTAAAAAATTAAAAAACTCAGTACATGTGTACTCAAAGTTTGTTTTTAAAACTAATTCACTTTCCAAATTTTCGATTAGAAGTTTGTTGCATTCTTTATTTACAAATTTCTTCAAAATTGGGAAAGGATCCGCTGTTTAAGAATTCTTTCCATTTTTCTTCTGCAGATTTTTCTTTATGAACATGTACAGCATATGATTTTAAAGACATAAACTCGTCAAAAAGTTGTTCTAAGTCAATTATTTTTATAGAAAACAATTTAATTACTTCTACGAAGTCATGAAACGAAATATTCGAGTGTAGGTTAAAAATGGAAAGCTTTTCAAATTTATTATTTTCAATAGTAAAACGTTATTTTATATATGTGCTTATATACGATAGAAATTCTTCTGCACGTCTTTTGAATAGGAGGATCTCTTGTTGATTATCGGAGTTGCTAGAGATACTTTCGGCTAAAAAACCATAAAATTTTTCATTCTTTTCTTGTTCAAAGTCAATTATTACTAGAGTGTTATTCCCTTCTAATTTTTTAATAGCAGATAATATAATATTCCCTATGTTGTGTACAAATCCAAGGTAGGCTTTATAGCTGGATAATTTTTTAAAAATCTTTCCACAGCAGTTGTGAGAGTAAGCCATCGTGTTGGTACGTGACGCAGCATTTCAGACCATTCCAATTCGCAAAATTCAAACATTTCTTTTGAATTTGCAGTTTTTTTGTTGATGATGAAAATTCATTGAAAACTTTTATTATGATATTTTCTAAATCAAATTTTAAAATTTTTAAGACATTTTTAAATGAATTATTTAATATATGACACAAACATCCAATACCAATAATATTTGGGTTGCTTTTTTTTTAGTTCAACGAATACACTTTTCTTAGATCCAAAACTAACATTCGCATTGTCTGCACAAAAGCTTGTTACGTTTGTTAAACTACACAAGGAAAAAAAAGTTGGTAGAAAAATTTGTAAACGGTTTTCAATCCCACTTTACTATTTTTGTACTGATTTTTAGTAAAAAAATTATTAATTAGCAAATCTTTTTGCTATTTACATTTTACAAATTACAGAATTTTTACAGAATATCTACAAATTTTCGTTGCTAATTTTAGAAATCATTTTACAAATTTTTGAAAACCGATTTGCTAAAATTAGCAAAAAATTACTAATTTGAAAGAAATGTTATTTCTAATAATTTAAAATTATACATTCAAACTTAAATTGCCCTAAAATGTTACATAGGATTAAAAAAGGGATTGGAAGTGAAGATACCGACTCATGTCTAAAAAGAGGACATCCACTTTAAGTAGCACTAAAAACGATTTTTTAGTTCTAAAAATCAGCCCTAAAAACAATTAAATTTAACCTTAAAAGTAAAAAAAAAATTTACTTAAATATTTTTCAAAACAGAAATTACCAAATTAAAACAAAATGATAAATTCGTTTATATTTTAACAATTATTAAGATTTGTTAAGCCTTTGATTTTTTTTTATTTTGTACAAAACATCTTTTAAAAAATATAATCAAAATTTTTGATGCTCGATAAAAAAATAAATCTAAAACTTTGTAGTAATATTAGTAGTATTTAGTAATTTTTTTTTTGCTGATTTTAGCAAACAGATTTTAAATTCCACATTTGGTGAGTATAAGCTTTTGGCCCTCCAATTTTGACTTAAGTGAATTTGCTATATCTATTGACATTTCTGAATCGGAGTTGTAGAAATTTAAATGTTTTGTGCATGCTCCCTTTTTTTATTAAAATATCTTAGAACTAAAAGAAAAGTTTTAATGTTACCTTTGTTGGACGCGTCCGCTGCAATTGAAAATGGATGACAATTATCTAAGTCTTTTAATAGTGATTCTATTGGGTACTTTGCTAGAATATTGCGCACTATTTTGCTCATTTTGGTTTTACCACAAGTAAAATTTGAGGCCACTTTTGAATCTGGAAATACCTGCTTGAGAAGTTTGCAAGTACAATCTGCCGATTGGTAACTATGGCTAAGCGGCTTCTGCTGCTGCGCTAGACTGTCTCGTTTTTTCTTTTTGTTTATCTAAACTACGGTTTAAGAAAACACTAACGGGCTTTTGTTGACTGTTTTCCGATTAATATAAGTTAAACCTCCATAAGCAATAGAAAAATACAATCCACACACCATGCATTTGGCCATTGTACCATCGTTTCCCTTAGCAATCTAATTAAATTAGTTTTTCCAGCTCTCTTTAAATTTATTTTTCGACGTTTAAAAATGTTCTTATTTTTTACAGGTGATTGGAAGCTAACATCCTCAGCTTGTGTGCTTGAGCTACACAATAAGGATTCTTCAGTAAATACAAACTTCTATTTCCATTTCAAAAAGTAATACATTTTATCGTCAATTCATTCGAACTAATTTCATATTACTTACCTGTTTAAATTTATTTACATAAAAATATTTACGACTATTTAATACAAATTATATGTTAAATTTTTTCAACCGCGTTTTTTAAGAAGAAAAAAGCTACTTCACTCACTTTGAATAACAACATGTGAACAACATATCTATACGTAGGATAAATTTATCATAATATCAAACATAATGAAAAGAAGACAACATCAAGTGTCAAATTTGTTGATTTCCACAATGATATTACAAAATAATTATCTTACTTGTTGACATGTGATAAATCGGCATAAAAAATATAGTAACAGGGTGTTTGAAATATCTTCAAT